>JANFAB010000105.1:0-221097 GCA_024613165.1 Pisolithus albus
TATGAGTGAAATACTAAAATTTTCACGAGTCTTTTCTTTATTTGCACAGCCACTCCACCTGCGATGTGTGCTTATCTAATCAAAGAAGCGCACCTGCACAGCCACACTGAAAAGAAAAGTTGTAGTCCGGGACGAGAGGATCACGGCAATATGATTACATCAGCGAGATCTTGTTTTTTAGATTAGATATGAGTGGAATACTAAAATTTTTGCGAGTCTCTGCTTTTTTTGGCACAGCCACTCCACCTGCCATATGTGCTTATGTAATCAAAAAAGCGGACCAGATGCCTGGTTTGTTGTTGCTGCCACCACTTGTCCCTTCCACTGGATGATATTTCACTGTACTCTAACATATTGTTGACAAGTGATCTACCCATTCCATATACATTTTGGATCCAATCCAATGTTTTTGGACATGGATATGAATAGGGGTAAAAAATGCGAAATCTGCTCCCAAACATGCAGTTCTTGACATATGGACTTGAACTTTTCACCCTAGGCCACTCTGGTATATATCCACAACCTATCAAAATTCCAGACCATCAGCCTCTGTCCTTGTGGAGGTGGAGCCAGATCTCCTCCTCCCCAGTGTGTGCATTATACAGATGGGTACTGCAGCTTTCTGGGTAATTTGACCCACTGGTACTGTGGAAGATACATCTTCCAGTGTCTATGTACAAGGACTTTGGGGGTTTATTAGGTAGAATGTGTGTAACACAACTTTGTTGGTTTTTTGGGTGCATGGCCACCATGCCACACCTGCAAGAGTAACATACCAACTAATACCATAGGTACGTTCTACACCTATATATCTACCTCCATTCAAAGTTTCAAGTCCATCCATTGAGAACTGGAGGAGCTGTAATGAAAATGAGAGCTGGAGAGCGTGGGAAAGTGTGCGAAGATTTTTGAAGAGATAGGAGATCTGTCAAAAACTTGTCACAGCACACTATCCAGTGGGCCTTGTCTCATGAAACTTTGAGAAATGAGTGTAGGAACATCCCTGAACATCTTTGTACCATTTGAACTGCCATTGAATTACCAAAATACTTCTAAGTGCAAAAATATGGGGGGGTGCATCCTATGTATGAACTGTAGGAGTGAAGCAGTCACCTAGGAGGTTGATGCCATGCATACACACTGGGCAGACTATCCAATGCAGAAATGGTTCAGGACAGTCCAAATTGCAAGTAGGAAGTCAGCCATGCACTTATCTTACTCATTACATCTCTCTATGGTGTGCTATGACAAGTTTTTGACAGATCTCCTATCTCTTCAAAAATCTTCGCACACTTTCCCACGCTCTCCAGCTCTCATTTTCATTACAGCTCCTCCAGTTCTCAATGGATGGACTTGAAACTTTGAATGGAGGTAGATATATAGGTGTAGAACGTACCTATGGTATTAGTTGGTATGTTACTCTTGCAGGTGTGGCATGGTGGCCATGCACCCAAAAAACCAACAAAGTTGTGTTACACACATTCTACCTAATAAACCCCCAAAGTCCTTGTACATAGACACTGGAAGATCTATCTTCCACAGTACCAGTGGGTCAAATTACCCAGAAAGCTGCAGTACCCATCTGTATAATGCATACACTGGGGAGGAGGAGATCTGACTCCACCTCCACAAGGGCAAAGGCTGATGATCTGCAATTTTGATAGATTGTAGCTATATGCCAGAGCTACTTGGGTTGAAATTTCCAAGTCCATATGTCAAGAACTGCACAATTGGGAGCAGATTTCGCATTTTTACCCCTATTCATATCCATGTCCAAAAACATTGGATTGGATCCAAAATGTGTATGGAATGGGTAGATCACTTGTCAATAGTATGCTGCAGTATAGTGAAATACCATCCAATGGAATGGGCAAGTGGAGGCAGCAGCAACAACCCAGGCATGTGGTCCGCTTTTTGATTACATAAGCACATATAGAAGGTGCAGTGGCTGTGCCAAAAAAAGCAGAGACTTGTGAAAATTTCAGTATTCTACATTTATCTCATCCAAAAATAAAGATCTTGCTGATGTAAGCATACTCCCATGATCCTCGCAACCCGGGCTACAACTTTGGTTTTCAGTGTGGCTGTGCACTGCCCCTGTCATGCGGCTGTGCAACCCCTTCCCTGTGTGGCTTTGCACAACCCTGTCCATGTGGCTGTGCACAACCTTCCCCTGTGTGGCAGTGCACTCTCCTCGTCTGTGTGGCTGTGTAACTAAACCAAAAAGACTCGAGAAAATTTTAGTTTTCCATTTATATCTCATCCAAAAATAAAGATCTCGCTGATGTAAGCATACTTCTGTGGTCCTCTCAACCCGGGCTACAACTTTGGTTCGCACTGTGGCTGTGCCACATTATGTAATGTGCAGTTTTCAAACTCCGACAGCAGAGGCTGCCTGCGACAATTTTCATTAGGGGTATTTCCTTATTTGGACAGTGGTAGTTACCGTGATTCTTGTAAATCGCTAAGTGATAGTTGCCGGGCCCATTTGGTCTAAATTAGCTGACACGGCTCGACACAACGCTTGGACGGGCCCTCCCGCGATATGCTGCCCAATGACACAACATATGGACGGGCCCCTCCAGAATATACATCGACGGGCCAGCCAAAGACATCAGATATGGCAGCACAATTTTTGGATGGATTTGCTTCTAGTCCATAGCATGACTCTTGGAGGGGGCCGGCCGCGACCTCCTACGCTATGACAAAACACAAGGACCGGCCTGGCTAGGATATGGGATCGGACAGCGCAACTCATGAAGGGGCCCTTCTAATGTTGTTTCTTAATGACGTGACTATTGGACGGATTAAGCCATCATCAGACATAGGAAGTGACCGCAAATATACAGGCCTGTCCAATACTGCCGGAACAAATCATGGCTTGTGGAAGGGCCTTTCCGCGATATGCTATGGCATCACACCAAAGATAGACAGACCCATCCCAAACAAACAGCCTGCTACGCGACTGTTTATACTGGCCATCGTGATATTGCGTCGCAGAGCGGACTCGTTGGATGGTCATGTACAAAACTCGCGGAACACAGGATGTTGGATTGGCCCGTCCGCGATATTATCTCTGACATAATTTGGATAGTTTTTGAACCGCATTTAGTCTGTGGGGTGTCAAAAAGCGGAGGATGAATAGCATGCCGTAATCCATCCCACAATAGCACAGCATTCACCCATTGTTTCACCAACTGAAAAATCATACATCCAGGCACTTTTTCCGATCAGCAATGCATCCAGAAGAGTACACGTCGAATATACCATGCGATTGGCGGATGAATTTGACAAGTCAAGTTGCTGAATACATGCAAAACCGTTTCCGCGAAGAGATATTCGAAGGGCCACGCGCATTGCCAAACACGTCCATTCCCGTTCCATTGCTATGCAGAGCAGAACGCGTTATCGCGGTGATAGTGCAGGCATATCAACATCCAGGTGAGTGAGGGATGTCACTGCGCATAAAGTCACATCCTCATTGTTAAGAAGTCATCGTGAATACGGTGCGGCACGGCAAGACTCTCGACACAGGAGCATCACTGCATTATCAGGAGATCAACATTCCAACGGTGGTACTCAATGCGAATGGTAATGTAAGGCTGTGGTACCTTCCGGGTGCAATCAGCCACGCGTATCAAGTAAGTGGAACGGAAACACATTATTGAGCGGCTCGGGTAAATGACAAACGGAATAGAAGGATATTTGGAATTCCCTACATTCCCTCCGACATCCCTTGACTGAGAGTCTAAACCATTACCGCCCCCGAGGATGGCGCAATGACCGCGAGTTATTCCACCAAGCGGCTGACCTCAAAGGGAGCCTGGACCTTTCCCCTGCATGGTATCAACAAGGTCATGGTGTGAGTGATCCGCTGCCGCTCTATTCCAGGACGTATTGAAATTTCCCATAGCCACCTAATTTCCATCCCGAGGTATCAAAATTGCTAAAGTCCCGGAACGCACACATGGGTGCTCGCGGATGGGTTAATGACATGTCAGAGTTCCATTCCCTCCTGTCTGGAACACTAAGCGTGATTCATCCGCGCATGTATGAAGCTGGCCGCGAGGTACTCATTCGCCTGAATGACCTTGCCAACAGACGGGATGATGCGGATATGCGTTCCATCCTGCCCATATGGAGCTCCATATACAATAGCGTGTCTATCATGGTAAACCGCTCAACCCCATACCACATCGATATCAATGGTCGGGAACCGTGGCTGGACATGTTAGTCACGGTCGGCGAGTACCAGCCACTAGATTTCGTCATTCCCACCTTGGAACTTCGCCTGCGATACATGCCTGGTACGATCATTGCAATGTCCGGTTCTGCATTAGAACATGGGGTGGGATTCAGTGATGGGGATCGCACATGCCTTGCATACTATATGCGGCAGAACGTACATCAGTCGGTTGGGATGATGCTAACTGATCCTCCGCATATTCTCGATTTAAAACCGTGAAATAGGGACAATGTATTATACCGCGATACCTAGCGTGCTACGATACATTCGGTGTCCCTACTAGCTTTTGCAATGCGAACCACCATGAGAATAGGTGGTTCATCTCTCCGTCAATCCGCTCTATGATATTTGAAATATAGACCAAGCTGGTCATATATTGTGCGACTCGATCTTCCAGCAAGCTATCGAGGCGGTCGCTAAATGATGGCTCATTCAGCGGCCATTCATGCTGCAAAGTTGTCAATGAATTATACTCAAGAAGTCTAAGCCATATTACCTGGAAATATTCCGCAGCCGTTTGGAAAACCTTCGCCCCTCTCAATTCCTCGAAGTCAACAGAGTATCTTGAAGCGCCATGTAGCCACCAGGGAAATGCAAATCCGCCATATTTATCAGGAAACCGCGGGGTCCAATTTGGGATGAAGGAACCTAAGTTGTCGAGTAGTTGGAATGATTCCTTGGGGATACGGCGCAGTTCATTTTGAAATTCATCCTCGACATCTTTCCATCTTAAGTATGCATGGTAACATGCAGGGAGTGGGGGAAACGGACTCCGCCTGCACACAGATATCAATACCAGATGGTCGAGTTCTCTCTGTGCTCACCATTGTAAATTAGTATCTAGACTGATTTAGATTTAAATGAATTACATACCAAGTCCGACGATATATTGGAGAACCATTCTGCTGGCCATTCGGATACGTCCTCATGCTCTAGTAGATGAATCGCGGCACACTCGATCCGACATCCCATCTTACGGGCATGCTTACCGGCCGGGGTGGGCGACCTTCGTATTAAGGCGGGTGTCATTCGCTCGGATGGGTCACAATATGGTTCTGCCTCCACGTCGGCCTGCATATCTGACCGCAATTAAATGAACGCTTACCATGGGATGTGGGTGGCTCGGGTACTTCCGCGACCTTCATCTGCTCAAAAAGATCGGCCTGGGGCTCCTGGTTTGGTTCCACCGGCGGAGAGGGCACCTTATCACCTGGCAATCGGGCATATTGGTCTCCAACTGTAACCGGCTCAGATGGCGGAGAAGGTGAGTCCTCCCCATATGCTTGTAGCGCTTCCATACTTTTGTTCTCACGAACAGTTGCACGGGTATGAGGACTTGAAGATGGAATTGCACCCGAGGAGGCCCCTGATTCGTCCCGATTTTCTATCGGCAAGACATCAACTGTGAAACAGTAAGGGAATTTAGCAGTATCAATGTGGGTGTTCCCAACCTTGCATATAGAACCGAACTCTGCGCTGCGGTGGGTGCGACATTTAGTGGCGATGGGTGAGTTACTGTGAAAGATCGACCGTGAGAAAAAGTAGTAAAAAGTAGTGTACGGCACGGCATATGTATGCCTTGAGGCATGGCTTTTAGCAAGATGGTGGAGATAGAATGGCGAGGATGACGTCCATGTGCTGATAGTATAGGTAGTACGTATCTTGCAACAGATTGATGTTTTTGTGAACAATTCGCGGCCACAACTGCTTTTCATCTGCACACCGGCGATAACAGCATGGAACATGAGCGCACAAAAATGGGAATAAAATGTAATATATATCGAAGGACAGCTATTATTACTGAGTGGATGATCATTCTGGTCATTGAACGGAACATGCGCGGATTCAATTATGCTTTTGGACTCCACATCCGCTTCACAAGTTATGCCATCAAGCTCAATACCCGTGATTCTGATTATTCTGGTACTGGCTACAACTGGGGAACACTACTATAAACTTCATTGTTTGCGTTTCTTTACTACCCGTGGCTTGACAACGCCCTTCTTCTGCGAGGGCTTGTGTGTTGGAGATGGCACATTGGCATCAGGGCGTGCAGGAGATTTTGGAGTCCGACCTGACTTCCTTGATTCGCCTTGCTGTCCATCTGGAAGAGATTATCAGCGCGCATGCCACCCATCCATGCTGATTATACCTGGGCGCTGGTTCTGACTCTTGATTGCGGGTTTAAGCGCTGAATGCGAACCCCTTCGGCTGGATGATTGTGGGACATCTACCCACTCATCTGTAAATGGCACACTGTCAAAATCTCCGTTATCCGACCCGTCAGACGCATCGCGGAGTTGAGTGGTGTACCGCTCCCCTTTTACCAGAAGTTGGTCAGTAAACGAAGCTCAATAGCTATGAAATAAGTACCGTGCTGATGGGCCATGGGTTGTTTTGAGGCGGAAGGCTTCGAAACTGCAGGTAACTCGCGGTTGTGACAGTCATCCTGATCTCCCTGATCACTGGATGTATTGCCCTCATCTTCATCAGCAACATAAGGAGTGCGATGCTTTTCTTTCATAGGGACTCCTTTGCCACGGCCATGGCTACTTGACTTCGCGCAGGGTATGTATGGGCGGGTTGAAGTTCCGCGGGAGTCATTTGCGCGGGTATCCAGATCTTGCGATTGATCGTCGTCACTGAGCCTATGATCTGGATCCATTTCATCATCCGTTGTTGGAATACGGCGTCATTTCCCTGGGCCAGGTTTTTTGCGGGCAATTCGGGTTGTAGCCCTTGAATGGGATGCCTTGTCACCCGTTGTCACCTGCTCCGCTTCGGTATCACTGTCGTCCGATGTGGATTGCCACGTTCGCTTCTTCCTATTTCTGGCAATCACGAGTGGCAGGGTATTATGATCCACAGGAGGCTGCAAATTTCTGGATTGATCCAGCCGCTTCTGGAAGGCAAAGACGTTGCGGGGATGTGTTACCTGCCGTTCCCGCCAGAAATTCAGTAATTCAGTTGCAGTAGCAGAATGAAGGTGACTGGGATCCACAGTGAATGTAAAGTTCGGGGGGAGATGACGCGCTGCAATCATGTCTTGCTGGTATTGTCCCAATTTCTTGAAGGGCACACTTGCGGATGGCCTTCCGCACGCCTTTCCTAATGGATGGAGTTCAACAATCTGGAATGGCAACCTGATATATCCCCACTTATGGTAATGTGCGGTAAGGAATCCGCGAATCATTTGATGCAACTGGTCGCGGCTACATCCCTTTACTTCCCCGATCCAGATCTCACCCTGCTCGTTGGTCACTAACTTGACGGGATCGCATTTCTTCGTCCTTAGAGTCTGTTTTCCTTTCGTCGTCATCTCCTCTTCTTCTGCTAGGTCTGCATCCTCAAAAGACTTCCCAAGGTACTCCCTCCAAGATGGATTCAGAGTGTTGATATCGTCAAATGCAGTTCCACCACCAATTTGGCTGTTGTAGTCCATACTTTACCAGCATGAGAGTTCCATGCAGTTTGAAAGCACCTCGTACTCACCAGCATGCTTGGACAACCCCTTTTTCATCCTTCCATCCGGTCATAAACACCATTCTCATTCCGCAGTACCTCCACATCTCCTCTGTGAAATTGCGGATATACTGTGGTCCATACCGAACTGCATTTCTGTCCCCTTACATGAGTACAAGCATTTGCTATTAGATGTAAATGGACATTACCGCGCTTGAACATCTGGAGTTGGGCCTTTGGCTCCATTCCATTTGTCCACTATATCGCGGGCCACTTGCAGCTGCTCTTCTGTAAGGTCGTCCTGCATGAAGGCAGTCAACGCTCGTTGGTAGGGATCAATCCGCTTCGTATCGGCTTTACTCCCATCCTCCTGCTTCATAAGCACATGTTTTTGCTGGATTTGGTCATGGTATAATTTGCAGATGACCGTGCAGACAGAGTACTTATATCCGGATCGAACCGTAACCCGGGGCTTCCGCGTTCTGAGCGGCTTCCTAAGCCATGTGGTTATTTCCTGGAAGGGACAGCTGAGCGGTAGGACATATGCTGAGGATGAGAAGGCAAACCTCCCGCTTTTGGTGCCATTCCGCCGGCCCCAGATCTCGGTACTTATCCAATTTACCAAGCTCTCTGCATATTTCCCCCAGGACAGCCGGTTTTTCTTTCTTCCTTGCTTGAGTCCACTCCCTCCTCCGTCGTGCCAGTATCTCCAACTCTACGACTTCGAATGTGTCCCCATCCCCATCAAAACCTGGGACGAACTCCCCTTCCGTTTCATCCCCCATATCCCCCATACCTCCATCATCATTGTCAGTAGCAAAACCAGGATCATTCTCACAGTTAGACTCCATGGGCTTTTCTTGCGGTGAACAACAAGTGGAAAAAAGATGACGGGTTTTTGGCTTGATTTCTTTAAGTAATTCGGTTTGTAGTTCGGCAAGCGGAACGCTGCTCAAAACAGGTGCCCGATGTGATCTTCCATGGCCTGATTGGGTTTTACAATGCTGATTTCTGCTAGATAAGGTTTCCTGATCAGATCCGGACGCCGGATATGGCTCTCCCATGATATAGCTAGTCCTTATTTGGCAGTTTGTAACTAGCTGTCCATCAAGTGTCGGAATCATATTGATGCCCCTGATGTGCGCAACTCGTTCCCTTGAACGATAACCTGTAGTGGAGTTAACTACAGACGGTCACTACGTCTATCACAATGGCCAGAAGAAACCTTCGAAAGGGTATGACGATGATCGGACCCACCCCAGGTCTTCGCGTCAAGCAACTCGAAGTAAGGACCCGGAAAGACAGCGGCCGAAATAGATCCAGACTTGTAGAAGTTGCCATCAAGCAATCAAATGTGACCAGTCCTATGCGCTCGTCCCCCTTGTCCACTCCATCAAAGCATTCCAGATCACCATCTAAGCAACATTTCTGGAGTGTTGACGATGAGACAAATGTGGCTGACATGGCCCAGCCTCCCATAGATCCTATCAGATTACCATGTACAATGGTAAGTTGCAACTCACAGAGGGGATATACATATTCCAACTGCATCACAGTCGCAGAACGATTATATCCGCGAGTGGCTTCGTCACAAGGAGGACTTGCTGCGAATCTTGCTGGAGATGGAAGCTGCCCCTTCACCACGGAATTGCACGAAATGTGGAAAGGATGGCGTGTACAGATGCATGGATTGCATGCATCAGCCTCTTTTTTGCCCGGATTGCTGCCGAATATTGCATGAAGCACATCTGTTCCATAGGATCCAACAATGGACGGGAGAATTCTTCGAGGACTCAGCCCTCCACATGGTGAGTAAGGTTATCTCCATAGAGGTCTCTACCTGCTCACAATTGACAGACCGGATTTCAACTATATCTTGGCCACAACGGGGCACCATGTCCATCTGCAAGTCCCGGTCCGGAGCATGGACCATCAGAAGGGCAGCGGTACAAAATGGATACTCGAGCAGGAGGCATGGGCATGGTTGAGGAAGAGTGGGAAGACATCGACGAAGTTCCGCTTCACCTTCGGCCACCCGCGAATTCGAAATATCTCACCATCATCGATGTCACGGGCGTACATTTTGTTCGGGTGCAACCCTGCCAGTGTCTAGATGCAGATTCCTATCACAGGCAGTTATTCCAAGCAAAGTTATGCGCATCGACCTTCGAAAAACCCAGCACCGCATTCACATTCGCGGTCTTGGACGATTTCTTGCGGGAAAACCTGGAATGCGGAACATCCGGCATGAATTACTATAGCAAACTGCGTCGAGTGACATCCAATGTGTTTCCGCATTTGGTTCCGGTAAGTCAGCTCCCCAAAAGCTGCCGATACCGCGATATGTAAGCCAGACCATGTATATGATTAGAATAGATACCGAGAACTCCTGCGATTGGCCCAGCAATGGCGGGTGCTGAAGTTGCTCAAGTGGAACGCCTTTCAAGATGAGACAGAAAGGTCATCACTGGGAGATTTGGCATTATTTTGCGTGGCCTGCCCACAGCCCGGTATAAATGTCGATCCTGATGTTGATTTGCATGAGTTAGTGTCTGGATAAATGTAACCCACTCCCTGCTAATGGTCCGCAGCTGGAAGTATACACGAACAGTTGTAATGGATGGAAATTTCAAAGTGGAACATATGCACGAGAAGCGGCCCGATGATCAGGTTTGGCTGATGGATGGACGAGGGTTTATGGTGGCACATCCGCCCTATCAAGAGTATCTGCAAGCAACTCTGCATATCACGGAGGTATGCGACATCCTTTCCCAGCAGCCTGTCATATCTTACGTGCAGGACAGAAATCAGCCTGCCACAATCATAGGGCGATCAGCCAAGCCAACGTCAGTTGCGGAAAGTTATCCGCCACTGGAATAGATGCTACTGCCTGTGCACGGCATGGGTGCTTCTACCCACATTCTGTGGTGGACTTCCAGAAAGGAGAAAGGTGACGGTGAGCTTGGCAATCACGGAGAACGATAGCTGATGTGGATGTAGGCAGTTGAACATGGATTATTCCCTGTCAAATGCATTGGGTTACAACATGACTGGTATCAAAAATGTGCTTTGTTTCTATGACATCAACTGTTCATACATGAAGAATCTCCGCAAGCGGGTCGACAACAGCCCGTTTCTTCACATTCCGTCCTCTTTGCAAATTGTGCCGGGAATTGGTATATGGCATGTGCATGGCCATAAACAGGAATGCTATGCACGATATGCACCATTATTTCTTCGGGGATCAGGGTGGGTTGATGGTGAGATCATCGAGACCTTGTGGTCCATTCTCAACATTGTTTCCGCATCGACTCGCAGCATGAGTTCCCCGCACCACCAAGAGTTACTAGATTTCCAGATGAATGACTCAAATTTTATGAAGATGATTCATATTGGTAATAAACCCTGACAATTGCCTACATCAAAATCGCTGACTACCAAGCAGTGGATAGCTTATCACGGAAGCTGAAGGCCGCACGGGCTTCAGTTGCAATGGCTAGAGACGCTTTCACCAAATTGGATGAGGCCGTATCTTCTGAAAATCGCCAAGCGTGGAGTATTCAAGAGGAATCCGCCCTTGGTGGACGCGTTCGTGATGTGTCCGTGATGGATATTTTCGAAATGCAATTGAAAAAAGGTGATGGAGTCAGCTATATTATACAGGGAGTATATATTAACACGCACTCAAGCACCTACCGTATGCGCGGTCGAGTTGGAATTACTGGAGGCGCCAAGCCAACGAGGAACCAGGCAGGGAGCCGTGAGTTGGATAACGCGCGGCCTCGGAATTGAGGAATCAGAGATTACACTTGCCATTACCCAAAAGGACAGTAGCAAATACCCCTCCGAGACGAAGCGGTTGGCAATGGCATGGCGAGCAGATCGACTGGCGGTGGATCGATCAAGATTTATCGCGGATGGCCAAATATATCTGGCTCCCCTGCACCAGGGAACTGACGCAGATGATTACAGTGCTGGAATGACTGATGTCGCGCATCACATGTCTGCTGTGGATGACGTAGTGTCTGGGGAGGAGGATAGCGAGGGAAGCATGGATGAAGCTGCTGACGCGGTCCCACTGAAGATGACAAAAATAGCACCCCTTCCTCTTCCGTCCAACTTTGGCATAGAACGATGTCGCGCTGCTGGGGCTGATGAGCTGGTTGAAATGGAATTAAAGCTGCGGATAGGCCAGGCTAATGATGCGCTCCATGGATTGCAGATTGCTTTGGCGGACAAGGCGGTGGCATTCAGAGGAGTCATTCGGAAGGCGACAAGTTATTCCATGAGGACACGTGCATGGCAAATGGTAAATTCAATTGACATTTCCGTCAGACAACAAGCCGCGATATACAAGCGATGTCGGGAGGCGATGATTGCACTTGGGGCTGACACTGACACTCTCACGCGTTTTCAGCAGCTTCAGAAGAGTCACATGGCCGTTCACACCGCTGCATTCTCGCAAAATGCACATGACCACCGCAGCTCCAACCTACCTTGGTTCTGGTGTATGGATATCCCAAGAACCACCAGTTCAAAGAACTGGCTCACTGAATGTAAGAGTGTTCCTAGCAAAATGATATTCCCTCGTTGAAAATGTCCTGAACCAAAGTTTACCGCATTCATTGGCTCCGGGCCAAAGCTGTTAAGGATCGTTGGGAAGAGGAAGAAGATCTACTGATGTCGGAATTTCATTGGACCATGAACTTCTTCAAATTCCGTGCGAAAAAATGGAATACAAAATGTCTCTCCTTCAAAGCCGCTGGATTGCACGGAGCCGCATGTTATGCGGCAAGACAGAAGGCGGTTTATGATCGGCTGGCGGAGCAGGGTGCTTCCAAGTGGCTTAACATGAGTCCTGAAATTCTGCCGTTGAATCAATAGTTATCATATCCTATGATCAACCCATGATATCCCATTGTACCTCGGAAATGCAGCCTAAATAGTGCGGGCCTTGCTCCACACACGCCTGATAACAGAATTCAACCCAATTACAAAGTAAAATGTTTTGTGGTCAGGACCAAATGCCCCTGTCATCATATGAACCGGGTTCTCAAGTACATTGAAATCGCGGCTTCATTTGCACGGAGGAATGGTAACATTCTGTTGCTTCTTGTCAGACCATAACTCTATATGGCTTGGTTGGACTTCGAATGATGGTTTGTTTTGTTAATGACTCTGATATTCCCGAGGGTATCTGCTGAATGTTCTGTATATATCTGAATCGCGGCTTGCCACCACGGAACCATGGGGATTGCTCAACAATTATAGCGGCACATACTATTTTCTTGATATTACATATATCATATCCACGTGGATATCATTACAGTAACCAGGACAATTATGAATTGCGGGCCTTATGAATTGCGGACCTCGAGAATCACGGAACGTATGAATTGCGGTCACCTTCCGATTTATAATTAATGAATATTTTCCGCCACACAGACGATAGTGGACCGAATGTACCATTATTGCAGCCGCATCGGGGCGAATGACCGCTGAATCGCCCGCAGTCACGTTAGATGATTGCTACATTTAACTTGTTGGAGAAATCAGCTTGCACTTCAAAAGTACTGTTCCCCATGCCAAAGAAAAATGGTATTAAAAGCAGACAATTATTACTACTCGTGAATAGTCGTAGTTATGATGAGTCTGCAATGTCCATATCCGCAATTTGAGACATGCCGCTATTACCCTCCCTATGATCATCAGCAGCCGCGACCACATCTCCAGGACCCGATTCCGATGCAGCGTTACCGTCACCCACTTCTGACTGCGCACCCTGTGTAATGGATGGGCAAACGTCCATTTCAGTGGCAGGATCCCCCATGGTGATGTTGACAGTTTCCCCTTCTGACTGGGCAACCGGTTCGACGTCAGCCGCTGTTACTGCATCGGGAGATGGAATGGTGGCGGTCTGAATCGCTTGAGCGGCGGTTACCGTCGTTGCAGTAGGGGATGGCGATGAATGTAGAGGTGGGGACCGAACATCATCTGGCAGCGGGGGTGGAAATGAGGCGGCCGTGACCTCTTCCGTCCTTTCAATCGCGGCAACTTCCGGTTCCATCAGGATAGTTGGCATGCTGGTCGAAGCCACTGGATTGGGTGGGATTGCACCTAGGCAGGTTAGCGTGATAATCTCATAAGACCAACTGAATATCATACCTTCAACCTTCAACCGCTGTAGGGAGAGTAATCTCCCTAGTAGGTGATTTCCATTATTTCATTGTTTCTACTTTAGTTTTTTAGTTTTTATCTTTACTTTACCTTTTTTACTTAGTATTTGGACGAGTTTGGCTTATGTAAGCCAGACTTGCACTTAGAGTCACTGTACATACTTAGAATAATAACAGCCGCATTACCAGAGACGAGAAGACGAGAACCCGAGCCTGAGGGACTCGGATCAATATTTCTCCTATAGCAGACATTCTCCAGACGATTATCTCGACTATTTGGGACCTTTAGGGCGTGTTCCAAGTCTTTTCTCCTCTCTCTGACTCCCTACCAGGCAATCCAAGCCCCCTGGGTCGAACTAGGACCCGAAAATTCCAGAGGGAGACTCCTTGGACCTCTCCCCTCACCCTCTCTCTCCCATCTCTTCACCGCAATGCTTCGATCTCCCGCATAAGAGTGGCCACAGTCCACTGAAACTCTGCAAAATCAGATTCCAGCATATGAATTCGATCGTCTGCTAGCCCAGGAGTGGGGGCTGGTGTTCTGGTGTCCAAAGTCAGTATCCAGCGTTCGAGGTCGTTTATGCGTGCTAAAATGAGGTCTTGTCTATCCGTCATTGCATCTACACGCATTAATAGTTCGGGGACGCTGGGTGTGGCAGTCGGAGGTAACCATTCTGGAGTGGGTGTGGACGGTGGCATGGGCCTGGATTGGTGTTCTGCTGATACTGCCCTCACCGGTGTACTTCCTGATGCTTCTGCACGACGGGCAGGCGGAATCGCGTAGCTTGACGTCCTCTTCAGCATAGGAATGACGACAGCTGGAGTGTGTTTCATTATAAATGCTAGGAGAGATCATACTGTGAACTTGACCAAAAGGCTGATTTTTGGGCTTCGCGGCTGAAGATCCTGACGGGCGTGGAGTGCCGTCGATGGCAACAGACGTCGGCAACAGACGTGCGGTGTTTTTTTGTTGCAGGTGGCTCATCCTCAGGCTCGCCTTCGGTACCGGGAGACTCATCTCTTCGTCGGGGGATCTTTCGTGCGTGGGATGGATTTCAGCGTGCAGGGGTGTTTGTGGTGGCTGCCGTCTTGGAGCGCCTGGTGGTCGATGGTGCGCGACGACGAGAGGCTTGCGTACATCCAATTTTCCTCGCCTTACATGGGTCACAAGCCCCGCTATCGGCACTGCGTGTGCAGACCACCTTCCTCGAAATACAAGTCCCGCATGAGTCGGGATTCGGGGGTGGGGTGGTTCGAGCGGAAAATTGAGCGCGGCCATACTTTGACCCCGTTGCAGCGTCGGGCCGTCCCCTAGTAGACCTACCAGACCTACCAATGCCACCAGAGTCTGTAGATTTTGACCAAAGGTTGTGGCAAGAGCCACTTAACGATTTACAAGAATCACAGTAACTACCACTGTCCAAATAAGGAAATACCCCTAATGAAAATTGTCGCAGGCAGCCTCTGCTGTCGGAGTTTGAAAACTGCACATTACATAATGTGGCACAGCCACAGTGCGAACCAAAGTTGTAGCCCGGGTTGAGAGGACCACAGAAGTATGCTTACATCAGCGAGATCTTTATTTTTGGATGAGATATAAATGGAAAACTAAAATTTTCTCGAGTCTTTTTGGTTTAGTTACACAGCCACACAGACAGGGAGAGTGCACTGCCACACAGGGGAAGGTGGTGCACAGCCACACAGGGAAGGGGTTGCACAGCCACATGACAGGGGCAGTGCACAGCCACACTGAAAATGAAAGTTGTAGCCTGGAATGAGAGGATCACGGCAATATGATTACATCAGCGAGATCTTGCTCTTTAGATTAGATATGAGTGAAATACTAAAATTTTCACGAGTCTTTTCTTTTTTGCACAGCCACTCCACCTGCGATGTGTGCTTATCTAATCAAAGAAGCGCACCTGCACAGCCACACTGAAAACAAAAGTTGTAGTCCAGGACGAGAGGATCACGGCAATATGATTACATCAGCGAGATCTTGTTTTTTAGATTAGATATGAGTGGAATACTAAAATTTTTGCGAGTCTCTGCTTTTTTTGGCACAGCCACTCCACCTGCCATATGTGCTTATGTAATCAAAAAAGCGGACCAGATGCCTGGTTTGTTGTTGCTGCCACCACTTGTCCCTTCCACTGGATGATATTTCACTGTACTCTAACATATTGTTGACAAGTGATCTACCCATTCCATATACATTTTGGATCCAATCCAATGTTTTTGGACATGGATATGAATAGGGGTAAAAATGCGAAATCTGCTCCCAAACATGCAGTTCTTGACATATGGACTTGAACTTTTCACCCTAGGCCACTCTGGTATATATCCACAACCTATCAAAATTCCAGACCATCAGCCTCTGTCCTTGTGGAGGTGGAGCCAGATCTCCTCCTCCCCAGTGTGTGCATTATACAGATGGGTACTGCAGCTTTCTGGGTAATTTGACCCACTGGTACTGTGGAAGATACATCTTCCAGTGTCTATGTACAAGGACTTTGGGGGTTTATTAGGTAGAATGTGTGTAACACAACTTTGTTGGTTTTTTGGGTGCATGGCCACCATGCCACACCTGCAAGAGTAACATACCAACTAATACCATAGGTACATTCTACACCTATATATCTACCTCCATTCAAAGTTTCAAGTGCACCCATTGAGAACTGGAGGAGCTGTAATGAAAATGAGAGCTGGAGAGCATGGGAAAGTGTGCGAAGATTTTTGAAGAGATAGGAGATCTGTCAAAAACTTGTCACAGCACACTATCCAGTGGGCCTTGTCTCATGAAACTTTGAGAAATGAGTGTAGGAACATCTCTGAACATCTTTGTACCATTTGAACTGCCATTGAATTACCAAAATACTTCTAAGTGCAAAAATATGGGGGGGTGCATCCTATGTATGAACTGTAGGAGTGAAACAGTCACCTAGGAGGTTGATGCCATGCATACACACTGGGCAGATTGTCCAGTGCAGAAATGGGTCAGGACAGTCTAAATTGCAAGTAGGAAGTCAGCCATGCACTTATCTTACTCATTACATCTCTCTATGGTGTGCTATGACAAGTTTTTGACAGATCTCCTATCTCTTGAAAAATCTTTGCCCACTTTCCCACACTCCCCAGCTCTCATTTTCCTTCCAGCTCCCCCAGTTCTCAATGGGTGCACTTGAAACTTTGAATGGAGGTAGATATACAGGTGTAGAATGTGCCTATGGTATTAGTTGGTATGTTACTCTTGCAGGTGTGGCATGGTGGCCATGCACCCAAAAAACCAACAAGGTTGTGTTACACACATTCTACCTAATAAACCCCTAAAGTCCTTGTACATAGACACTGGTAGATGTATCTTCCACAGTACCAGTGGGTCAAATTACCCAGAAAGCTGCAGTACCCATCTGTATAATGCATACACTGGGGAGGAGGAGATCTGGCTCCACCTCCACAAGGGTGAAGGCTGATGATCTGCAATTTTGACAGATTGTAGATGTCATAAGGACTTGGAAATTTCAACCCAAGTAGCTCTGGCATACTGCACAATTGGGAGCAGATTTCGCATTTTTACCCCTATTTATATTTATATCCAAAAACATTGGATTGGACCCAAATTGTGTATGGAATGGGTAGATCACTTGTCAATAGTATGCTGCAGTATAGTGAAATACCATCCAATGGAATGGGCAAGTGGAGGCAGCAGCAACAACCCAGGCATGTGGTCCGCTTTTTGATTACATAAGCACATATAGAAGGTGCAGTGGCTGTGCCAAAAAAAGCAGAGACTCGTGAAAATTTCAGTATTCTACATTTATCTCATCCAAAAATAAAGATCTTGCTGATGTAAGCATACTCCCATGATCCTCACAACCCGGGCTACAACTTTGGTTTTCAGTGTGGCTGTGCACTGCCCCTGTCATGTGGCTGTGCAACCCCTTCCCTGTGTGGCTGTGCACAACCCTGTCCATGTGGCTGTGCACAACCTTCCCCTGTGTGGCAGTGCACTCTCCTCGTCTGTGTGGCTGTGTAACTAAACCAAAAAGACTCGAGAAAATTTTAGTTTTCCATTTATATCTCATCCAAAAATAAAGATCTCGCTGATGTAAGCATACTTCTGTGGTCCTCTCAACTCGGGCTACAACTTTGGTTCGCACTGTGGCTGTGCCACATTATGTAATGTGCAGTTTTCAAACTCCGACAGCAGAGGCTGCCTGCGACAATTTTCATTAGGGGTATTTCCTTATTTGGACAGTGGTAGTTACCGTGATTCTTGTAAATCGCTAAGTGATAGTTGCCGGGCCTATTTGGTCTAAATTAGCTGACACGGCTCCCAATGCTATCATCCCTTTCTTCTTCTACATCGGCCGTGTGCATGCGTGAGCGAGAGTGTCCCCGTGTATCTGAGCGGCGGGTGGTCGATTGTGATCATGCCCATTTCTTCGACCGTCCACAGGCTGGCTTCACTTCGTCGTCATTGTCATCCACCAGTTCGTCTACCTCGTGTACTTCACTCTCCCCTTCGTCATCCAGTGTCGGGATTATTGGATGGTCTGCGGTAACGGGCACCTCGCCGTCTCCTTCCTTCTGCTTCCCTTTACGACTCGAGGTACCGGTTTGACCTTGTTCAGCCTCTGATGAGGTACCGTGGTGGAGCGACAGATCCCTGCGATCGTTATTGGACCATCGGTCGACGGCGAGTAACCATGGATGACCTGCAATGAGGTCGGCAGTGGGGAAGAGCGCATTTTTCCAGTCTGGGAACGGATGCGTGGGGGAACCGATCCTTTCAGACCAGTGCAAGAACTTGTCGACGCCGATTAGCAAGTGCGGGATACTGTCCGTCATATTGATGATCGGCCTCACGGAGTCCTGAGTGGGTCGGACAAAGGACGTAAGACATGCAGTAGATGAGAAATGTACCCACGTACCAGTTCACCCGTGATGGCCTTCACCGCTTCCTTCCAACATTTCAGTCTTTCCGCCTCCGTAAGATTCATTGTAGAAACTACGCATCGGTCGAAAATTTGGAGGATGCGCTCGATGGACTTCTGGAGTTCTGGCGATTTTTGGACAGACATTGTCGTAGGAGGTTGGATGCGACGTTCGATTGGGGATAAGTGGGTGGGATATGCAGTTCCGGCGGCGTGAGTTAACAGAGCATTGTGGAAGACGCGGATGTGACGTTGTGCTTTAGCAAAATATTCCCACGCATTGACGGCATCAGGGTTATATATCCGCGTACAGTGGACGTCAACTACAACAAACATTTCCATTGCATGATAGAGTGTAGGATGTGTATACGCTCTTGGTTAGCATGCTAAGTGTAGCTAGGTAAACTCTTACAGACCTATAATAACCCTGTCACGATATGGCATGTTTCTCACTCATTCACGTCTATGCCATGGAGCGTTTAATATAGCCTACGCTCCCTTGTATGCATGGATAGATTTTGAGGATTGTTTCCCATGCCCCCTGTTGGCTGTTTGGAGATGCATACTGATCACATATATCGTATGTAGGCATTTTATAGAGTCCCATATCTGTCATAGGGTTTCCACGGAAAGTCTGGGTCTGCTGGAGGCAAATCTTAACATGCGAGCATTAGATCGATGATGCCGCATTGCGGTCTTTGCCCATGAATTGTGTAGGTCTATGACATATCATGGCTGAGCCTTCCAGGATTGCATTATCTGGTCCGAGAATGTTGGACAGGCAATCCGTGAATTTTACTCCATCATATCAAGCCGACGCTGAGGCCGTCCAATAATGCAATTATCTTGTCTCATCTGCTCGACACGCCTGTCATGGGTTATACTGACTTATTAATTGCTGTCCGCCTTGCATTACCTCTAAGGTGGGCCTGTCCAAGAGTTCTGTTGTCCTAACTTCCGACATGTACGAGCCTGTCTATGAGTTGCTTCAACACGGGAGGGCTTGTTCAAGAGTTGTGGCGTCCTAATGTTCCTGTCTGACAGGCCCGTCCATGGGTTGTGCTATTCATCATTATGTCACGGCCTTGTGAGTTATGCCCCATCATCGGGCAGTATATCACGGGAGGGCCCGTCCGTGAGTTGAAACGTCCAATCTCATCTCATGGACAGGCCCGTCCATGTGTTGTGTCACGGGCCAGTATATCATGGGCACCATATCGCGGACGGGCCCATCCATGAGTTGTGCAATCCGGCATCATCTCATGGGCAGGCCTGTCCATGTGTTGTGTCATTGGGCAGTATATCGCGGGAGGGCCTGTCCATGAGTTGCGCAGTCCAATCTCATCTCATGGACAGGCCCGTCCATATGTTGTGTCATGGGCCAGTATATCATGGCGTGGCCCGTCCATGAGTTGCACAGTCCGGCATCATCTCATGGACAGGCCCGTCCATGTGTTGTGTCATGGGCCAGTATATCATGGCGCGGCCCGTCCATTTGTTGTGTCATTGGGCACCATATCACGGCAGGGCCCGTCCATGGGTTGAAGTGTCCAGTCTCATCTCATGGACAGGCCCGTCCATATGTTGTGTCATTGGGCACCATATCGCGGGAGGGCCCATCCACGGGCCCGCTCATATGTTGGGTCCTATCTAATTGCTGGGCCCGCCCTTGTGGTGTACTCATTCACTCCGTCCCTTGATGACAGGCCCGTCCTTATGTTCCAGTATACCCCCAATCTCGGGCCCATTCACAAGTGGTGGCATATATTCCGCATTCCCGTTGTGGGCCCACTCATATGCTACTACCACTCTTCACACTTGGGCCCACTCATGTGTCACATTATATAAATTTAGACGGGCCCACCTCGGGCTGTACATAGATGATGGCATTTTGGCGCACGGGCTACTCATTTGTTGTGACTACTTGTGACTGCCATATGTGGGCTGGAGAACACCACCATATCGTCACTGGCAAGTATCATTGCTTCTGTGCTTAAAATGGATCGGAGAAGCCTGTCCCCAATGCCAGAGACAGGGACGGTGTTGGAGCTTCGTAGGTATGGACTCGTGTTACCTTAGACTTACTTTACAGCACGGACACTTAGTTTCATCACGTGACACGTACGCGCATAGATACTGGACTCGTTTCTTCTCTTCTCTTCTTCTTCCTCAGCACGTTATCAGACGGCTGAGGTACGCATACAATACTTCATATGATAGATGGGACTGATGACTCCCAGTGAAAACTGGACATGACGTGGTGTGACCTGGTGTGACGAGAGTAGGACTGGTCAGAGAAATCAGACGATGTCACACCAGCTCACAACTGGCTAGTAAAATGAGACAAACGCAGTATGATGGGGCCCAACCCCCGGTGGGATCTAAGGTACAGTGAGCTGGATTTCTCTGGAAAGACTCGTGGTGACTTGCAATTGTTGAAAATACAACCCTCAGGGAAGAAGGCTCTGTCAACGACAGTGTCCCCTGAAGTTGCAACCCATAAGACCCAGAGGACAACTAGGTTATTTAATATCAGATGGGTTAAAGTCTAAGTCGTCCGGAAAGTGTTTCGCCACGTACAGAACCATATGATCTCAAATATAATCATGGAGGTAAATACGCCGCGTCTGGCATGCCCGAGAATAAAGCTACGAAACTGATGGTGTCAAAAAGTATTAGCGCCCTAGACAACTGCTTCACTCACAACGATGGCAAGGTCACCACAGTTACACATGCTGAACCAAGCCCGAAAGCTGCAAAGGACAGGTATGTACTCGAATCCCCACTGGTCAAGTATTCGATATGTGCGCAAATGCTGAGGACAACCAGAGAAAGTAAGGTGACGAGCGCTGCAACATAGATATATTTAAAAAGAGTGGATACCCACGCACGGCCATAACTCACCCAAAACGATAGTAGTACAACGGTTGTCCTCAGCATTTGCGCACATATCGAATACTTGACCAGTATGGAGTGAAGGAATGATTGCCATTCTGCCCAGGGGACAAGAACGGGAAAGTTGGATATAGGGATAGAGAAGTCACAGCGACAGGAAGAAAAAAACTGCGCTGTCCCGCTATCCCGACTAAATACGCTCCACGTGGGCAGTGGCAGTCGCATCACTCACGTATGGAAGTACGAGACCTTTGGCCTGACATCAGTAAATTGACAAAAGTCTTATTTGAGCTTATTTGTCTTAGTCAACTCAAATTCAACCACAAATTACCTCCTGCAGCACCACTAGTAAAAAGGATACTTGAGAATCAATTATCTGTTCTGTTTTCATCAGGATAGGGTATAGTGGTAACCTTCATGCTGATATTTGTGATGTGGAGTGAGTTGAATTAGCCAGGCCAGTTAGAATAAGCTCGGATAAGTGCAAATAAGTGCAAATAAGAGTTAAGACTTTTGTAAATTTACTGATGCTCGCGGCTGCTTCGCAGCCTGCCCCAGCCCCCCCGGCATTGGTTGTGCCCCCCCGGCATTGGGTATGCCCCCCCGGCATATGTTATGACCTTCAGCCTTCTCCCCCATGGAGTCCTGTATTGGATGCACAGACTTTCAGGTGTCCATTCCTGGCTTCAGATTACTTCGGATATCTTCGGTACCACATTTTACTATGGATTGCGTGTCCCGGATTCTTTCTATAGCCTTCTGCTTTTTCCATAATCATGGTTGTAGAAAATTTCCGTGCTTGTTCCTTTCACCTCAGTGACTTCCATTTGTCCTGAGGTGAGCATACTTACTTTCCACTTGTTACCTACTTAGATAGTGTTGCCCAGGCCTGGCTCGGCTCGAAAGCCACGGCTTGGGCCCGGCTTTTGAGGGCTCACGGCCCCAGAAATCCCAGGCTGGGCCCTGAGCCAGGCCAGGCCCTATTGGGGGCTTGGCCCGGCCTCAGGCCCTGGCCTGAACAAGTTGAGGGTGTAAAAATTATTACAAGTATGTACAGGTCAATGAGAGAATGCAGCTACGAACTTGTGAGAGGATGGGAGAGAAAGGGAGTCAGATATGATGCCAGTAGTAGGCCTGGACAAAGAACGGAAGATATCTTGAGAAAAACTGGGCGCATCACCATAAAAAAGGTATCACTAGATAGCTGTGAATGAGTGGTACCACCATGCAAGAAAGCGAGAGGCCCAGTGCGAAAATGAGAGATATACGCCATCCTGACCTCCCTGCTCTGTTCAGACACAAAAACTGACATATCTCTGGAACTGTGGATGCATGCAAAACGTTTCATATATTTTCTGGTAGGGTCCACTCAGTAGGTTAACATACACAAAAAGCAAATGATTCCGTCCAGAATTGCGTGAGTTATGTCCCAAATACGGTAGGGGGCATGAGGACAGTGTCGCATTGGCGAGGAACTGCTGGATATAAATCTATGAGGCTTCCGGAGGTGGTAGAGGAGTACACTGAGAGTTAGGGAAATGAGGAAATAGGGAAAACGGCGCACCCAGACCCAAGTTATTCCGAATTTCATTCAACAGAGCCTTTCTCCAGGAAAGTAGAAATATCTTCAGAAGTGCTGAGGCAATTGCAACGGAAAATATACCATTTGAAAGGTCTTGTCAAGTAGAACTTGAATCCAGGTTTGCGAGAGGGATGGATGAGTGGAGGTCAAGATATTGTGTGGATGGGGTGGGGAGCAGTGGCTGTCTGCGGTTGACCGAGATTGTCTGCAGCACAGCCACAAAGCCGCGGCCTGAAGCCGCGGCTCACGGCTTTCAAAAAGTCAGGCCGGGCCCTGAGCCCCCACAGGCCGTGCCCACAGCTCGGCTCGGCTTGGCCTAGGAGGGCCTGGCCCGGCTCGGCTCAGGGCTTCAGGCGGGCCCAGCACAACACTACCTACTTCATACTGACCTACTGTAGACTCACTCCTGCATTAGGTACAGAATATAAGGACTTCCATTCATCCTGAGACTCATTCCTGCATTATCCTGTTCTCCCGTGACTATGTGCTTTGCCATGTCTCCCCCTAGGTCTCCCACTTTTTAGACCAGTGTAGTAGTGGTACCTGATTAGTGCTTTCAAAGGTCATAAAGATGTTCTGAGATTCTGCCTATGCAGACTGGGTGCATGTATTCTGTTGACCCCCTTTCCTCCATGCCCCTCCAGATAATAACCCTCACTGTCTCCTCTCCTAACCCATCATGCTGTCCTGTGGCATTGCAACACCATATTTATATCCAGGCCTCTCACCTTTCTGGGACATAGTCACTTAGCTCTACCATTTCATGTGATTATTCTTTGGTAGCCTCTCCCCACCTTTTTCCTGTCCCATGATGACATCACCTGTGGTGTATTTCCCTCAGTTCAAGTTCATACCTCACAGAATCACAATTTCATTCCTTCTACATGTACTGTGAAGTGTAACAGTGCTGCCTGACAAAGTGAGTTGAGGAGTGGGTCCACCAGAGGCAACCCACACCCCTACCCCATGACTCCCCATGAGGGTTAGTTGTACCCACATTGATCAGTAAACAGGGGAAGGTATCCCACCAGTGAAGTGGAACAGTATTAGTTGTCCAAAATACCTCAGAACAGTGCAAACTTTTGAGGTACAGAACTGGCTTATGCAGACAGATGATAAGCCTCCAACTTTGATGTTTACATGGTGCTATGTACTGCTTATATACCAGAGACTACGTACGGCAGGCCAGCATGGACAGAGGACAGCTGAGTTTGAAATCCACGTGCTTTTCTCTGTCTTACCGAAATACGTGAAATTACCTTGCTTGAAAAGCAAGGTCTCTCCAAACCCATAAATCGTGGGAAAGCGACTCTCACCTGAAAGACCTTCCCTTCCGGGAACTTCTGTTTCTCACGCCCGTACACCACAGTGGATTGAACCTTCGAACGGAACAAAATAACCAACCTATGTTATGAAGGAAGGCTCGTGGTCTCTAAAATCATATTGACCAGCAACATTGACAAGCCCCAAGCAAGGTTTCTGCCGCTCACAGCAGCGCCCCCGAGTTTCTGTCCAAGCATATTTGCGTGGGAAGCGGTGTGCACAGCTTTGTGCATGTGCTCCTTGCACATGCAACAGCTAGCCACGAGTTCACAGTGAACCACCTTTTTATGAATGACATTCCATCTGCAACGTCCCAATAGATCAACACTTGTGCCCTTTCTGATTTCTTTGTGACAGGTAGGTGTGCAACCTCGGGGGTTCTTCGTTGGCCGCCAGCGAAAGAGGTTGGCGAAAAACCTCGTCACTCATTTGCGACCGAAGATATTGACGCTCTTCGGGAGGGAGCTCCTGGTTGACATTGGACGCTGGCTCCCACTGTGACGAGGTCTCCTCGTACTGGTCTTTCTCGACTTATCACACACACCACGGGCGTTTTAACCGTGCAGGATCTCTGCAGACTTTGGCCCCTAACTCATCTTTTTGGTTCAATGCCCCGTCGCCTCGAGACCATTCGGTTCCACCCGTCCGCTGTAGGGAGGGAAGCCTCCCTACCAGGTGATTTCTTTTATTTCATTGTTTCTACTTACTATTTTGTTTTTATATTTTTATGTTACCTTTTTTTACTTACTATTTGGACGAGTTTGGCTTATGTAAGCCATACTCGTAGTTAGAGCATACTGTACATACTTAAAAACACAACAATAGACGCCTTACCACCAGACGAGACAGACGGAAATCCGAGACCGAGGGCTCGGATTATTATTCTTCCTTCATTAGACGTTCTTTAGACGAATCTTGACACCCTTTTGGGCTTTTAGGGCGCGTTTTGGCTCTCTTCTCCACTCTCTGACCACCCTACCAGGCATCCTAGCCCCCTCGGGTCGAACTGAGACCCACAAACCCAAAGGGAGACCTCTAGGCCACTCCCCCCACCTTCCTTTATTCAAACTCTTCACCACCCTCTCCTGTCTCCTTAGCATCCCAGCTGTTCTCCGACCTGTGTCATTGGCGATGATCCCGTCCTTGGTTAACTTCATCTGCAGGCACACACGCTACGATGTCGGCGTGGTTACTTATGAGATGTCTTCCCAGTACCGGGTTGTTCAACGTTCACGCGAAGCCTCCTCCGGCTGCAGTCCTGCACGCACTGTCTCCAGTGGACACACTGGCGATGTACGTCCGTGATCACAAGCGCAGTGGCAGTGTCACCATCGTGGAGGGTCGTCGTAGCGGCGTCTGGATTTCACAAGGGGATGCCATCGATGGAAAAGGAAAGTTTGGTCGGGCTCGGTACTATCACAATGACTCGCTCGCTAAGACGAGTGCTAAGTTGAAATGCTACCAGTGCTCGTTATGTGATGTTCTCCGCCTATTGTCGTTACCCTCAAGCCTGAGGCGCACTCGTGGAAATTCACTCCACACTTACACACTGGGCATCGCAGGCATTAAGAAGGATGTCTACGGCGGCGAGATAGAATTAATCCGCATCCTCGACCCCCCCCCCCCCGGGGGCAGCCCATCCCCAGTTCTGAAGAGAAAGCCCCCCCTCCATTTCGAGATAGATGATGTCCCGCACAAGAAACCAGTGCATAACGAATTACATACTGAAGGTCGTGTAAGAGAGATGTGAACTCTCCTTTTGTTTTTCCAGCCTGTCTTCCACTTCTCGAACCGACTACAATTAGACTTTGATCACTTAGATGACTGTTAAACCAAAAACATGCTAGACTAACACAGGACTCGTTTGTGTACTATGTTACAGAAACAAATAGATGTGTATTGCTGTGTTCAAGTTTCAAGCAAGGTTTGCAGCCGCTGCAGGCGGCACCTCCCGAGTACCCGATGGATGCGAAATATGCGAAATAAGCACCGGGTAGTGCGTGCGAAAAAAGTGTTCTCCCTTTACTGGGGTATAAACTGTGTTTACTATCACTTGCCACCAGATGCAAAACAGACAGCAGATGCAAAACGTCTTGCGCAGTCAGCAATACTAAAAAATTTTTAAATCTAATACTTCAGTCATCTAGAGTAGGGTGTATTTATGCAGATGAGACACTTAGTTTTAAGAAAAAGGTGTTGTGGAAGCCACAAAACCTTGAACATTGCCGAACATCAGAGTAGAACATGCAATTTTAGGCACTTGTAGCCAAGATCTAGTCCGATCTGTTGCAGCAAATCACACAGTTTTTTCTGGGAAGGTGCACTAGGTCCACCTGAACATGCTCAGGTATTCATTTTCACAAATCAAACCATGAGAGATGCACTATCCAAGAAACACTCTTCAAGCGTGACAAAAGGCCAGACAGGGGCGTCACGCTGGGGCGTCATTCACACTCCGATTCGGCAGCGCTCGCCACACAAGGGCAGGTCCACTTGGCCAAAACCGGTCGGACTATGCAGACTCTAAATATGGCCGGCATGCCATGTGTGACAATCCGTGACAAAATCTTGCATGTGGTGTAAATTTTGACCCCTTCAGTTTGCATTGCTTCGGCTGCACTCGATTCATCACCATTGGCTATAATATTTGGGAGGAATGTAGCTGAGACCTTATTCTACCTATATATGAAATATGAAATATAGCTGTTGAGTTGCTGTGAAGTTATTCAAGATCTCGCAAAAGTTTTGCATCTGGTGTCGAATGATAGTAATGCTAGGCTAATGGGTCAACGAGGGGGATGATACTCGGGACTTCTCGCGCCATGCGAGGCGTGATCGGGCCCAGTACCGGTACCCCTTTCACGTGTCATACGCAGTGGGGCATTGCGTCATGCCTCGCTGACTCATATTATCTGGCAGGCGGTAGTTTCAAGGAGTTCGTCTCCTTTCTGACCTGTCCTGCCGACTCGCCAGGTAAGTTTATTCCCCTCGAACCGCTTCGTCTCCTTCCTGACCTGACCTGCCACCTCGCCAGTGCACCTTTCGGCAACCCTACCCACCCTCCCAGAAAGATGATCGCCTTTTTCGCGTTTCGTGTCTCTCGCCCCACTATGAAAAGTCAGGACACTCAAAAGAAGTGTCTAAAACACTTATAGTAAGTGTCACAACAGCTAAAGATCAGCATCCGCCATTGAATTTCAGCGTCTTAAGATGACGCTGAAGTGGACATGCGGCCTACTAAAAATCAGCGTCGAGGACAGTGAATAAAATCATCACCAGGAGTGTCGAGATCATTGAACAAAAATAACTCATATGCTGCTTTTCATTGCCACAGCATCAATTCTGAGTTCACGATCGACTTCGTTCCATCCAGATCGAATATAGTTGTGTACTATTCTATCCTATACATGACACAGGGGGATACGTGCACAGGCGGCACACTGTAGTGGGGTCCGGTACACGAAATGCGTAACAGTACGACCCGGGGGTGTGGGGCGTCAAACACGAGAACCCCATGTGGCTCAAAATATTGCGTGTGCGGGCGGGCTACAGGCGGAATCACATAGCAGTGCAGCGGGGAATATGAGGCGCCGAAAGCGACAATATTGCGTACCTCTTGCGTCGGCATCCGGCAGCGGGGTAGGGGATGCGAGGCGTCGAGGGCGGGAACGATGCGTAGCTAGCAACGTGTCGAATAAAGCGGAGGTGAGGATAGTTACAAACGTACCAGCCTTCTTGAGAAGGAATTTTGCCCACAATGAGTGGGGCGGGCAGGACCCCTTGCGGTAGCAGAAAGAGAGTCAGTAAACCGGCCAGTCACTGCAAGCATTTCACAATTTGTCTTCAGAAAACATGCTGAAAAGATTGAAGAAAGTGATACTCTTTTTTCACAGGTGTTTTCAAAGAGAAAAGGCAAAAATTATATTTTCTTTTCTTTGCATGACTTGCCACAAAACATTGATCAATGGTAATACCCATTAGCATAGAAGGTAATCAGCACTACCATCAATTCATGTTTTTCCACAGAAAAGACAAATAAAACAAAATATTATATTTGCATTTTTTCTTTGAAAACAGCCCAAATAACAGAGTATCTCTTCTTTCAATTTCTTTTGGCATGAAAAATTGTGAAATGCTTGCAGTGAGTGGAAATATTTGGGTTTCCCACAACTTGTGAAAGCGTCACATGAGTGGTTTGGTGCAACACCCCACGAAGATCATGACTGTCTATTGAGGATCACCCTACAGAGTGTTATGGAGTAGCATCGTGACAAAGGTCACTGCATACATTCACCTTCATGCTCGAATCCATACTTGCCATGCCGGATCTTGCCCCAGACTTGAATATGGCTATGGCTAAAAAGCGCATATAGGGACTCATATTGCACATATCATAGAGCCAGTCAGTTCTGTCTAATAGAAATGTGATGATATCTTGAGACATACGTGAGAACCTTGAGAAAATAGCCTATCCTGCGAGAAAGGCGAGGACTTGTTCAACCTTACCAGATACCAACTTGTTTCTGTTGGTGTGGGGCTCTGCAGCGTGTCGAATATACTGGATACAACCTAGGCGGGTGTTTGAGATCCGGAGTGCGATAGGTCCGTACTTGCTGCGAGTGGCATGTCGAGGAAAGAGATGGGTGATAAACACGTGAGCGTGACCGTCACGCTGTTAGTAGGGACAGGACTTGACAGAATTGAACGCGGCGTCGCATTACGTAATTTCACCAGGACTCGAGAAATAAATAAATAAAAACATGAATCTGATTTTATTAGATAAGTCAATTTGTGCACTCGCCACACGCTTGTACCTGCTGACTAAGCATCGCTCGTGGCTGCATATACCATGCTAAGTCAGTTTATGACGCTGATTTCTCCCGACACTGAAAATCAAAACATTTATTTTTTGTGACATGTAAAATCACTGTCAAACAATGACGCTGAAAAGACGCGTCCACTGTTTCAGCGTCACAGACACTGATTTTGTCCATTTCAGCGTCACGGATGCTGAAATATAGTGCTTTTACTTTTTACAGTGCCCTCTATTGTATTGTATCTCTGTCTGTTTTTCTATGGTTGCGTCTCTGGTTGTCTGGTCACCCTTTGTATTTGTAAAAATTTTCTCGTCGTAGCGCTGCCTCGCTGACTGCACACCTATGTATCTATCGAGAATTGCTGTGGCAGCGTGGCTATACACGCCCCGAGGTCTATTCTGTCCCGTTCTTCCCACGAGTCCCCCCCATAATCGTGGGAACACAACTGTAGTACCACGGAAAAACCTTCCTTTTTTGGTGACCAACTGCCTTTTTTGTTATTTCCTTTTCTGTGTCAACTCACCGGCAGTTGCCGACACGATGCACATGGTGACATGACTGCACTGCTGCAGTGCAATGTTCGTGATTGAACGCGTTGCAAATGCAATCCAAGTTCCAACCAACACAAACATGTCAAGTGTCAAGCAAGGTTTTTGCCGACGCAAGTCGGCATTCACGAGTAATGTCAGTAGTGAAAAATCCATGGGCGCATCGTGGGTTCTGCCCAATTAGGAAATCTACGGTAGTACTGCATATACACGGACTGCCTGCATCCTTCGTCACCCGTGTCTGTCTGCCCCCCAGCGATGGCGAAACAGCCCCCAAAGGCAAAGAAACCTATGATAAGAATACCCCCACGTCGTTTCATCATCATCAACAAATTCTGATCCGTCACCGATGAAATTGGTATGCACATAGTCCTGGAGCTCTGCACAGCGGGCTTCGTCTCGTTCAGATGCAATCTTTTATAATACATTTCGAGAAAGACCCTGGTAGTAGCGTTCAGAGTGTGAAAGGACTGATGGATATGTCATGGCGACGACAATCAGTCTTGACTAGGGACTTTCGGTACTCTAGTACTCTAGTAGTAGCTGACTCTCAGAGAGCCAGTGTGCTACATTTCCTTATTGGGCAGAACATTATTTTCGCAAAGCGCTGTAACTTACTACTATGGTGCGCGTCACCTAGTCACCGCTACTTTTGTACAGACGCCAATTTGGGTTGGGCCAAAAAAAAAAAGTGTTCCCACCGTGAAATTTGGCAACACTACTCAAGAAAAATAATAACGCAGTTCCAATGGGTCCGAAAAAGGGACTCGGAGACCAGGGTTATTGATGTAGACAAGTTTCCAGTACTAGTGTGGTAGACTAAACAGAAAGCTACCTCATGCGATATGCCAATACCTCCGACTTCGGTTGAGGTCTACACCATATTCAGACATGGGCACCTCACCAAAACCTCAGAGTCGTAAAAAACAGCCAGTTCTGACACAACGCGGTTAGCAATGTTTAGGCTAGGTTTGAATGTTATGGAAAACGTGAAGGGAATATTTGAAGTTTAGATTGACATTTGCGCAGTGGTGAGACTTGAAGTGTTGTCGAAGGTAAGTAAGTACTTACCTTCTGGAAGTGATGGCACGATGGAAACGATGACTGCAGACTGTGGATGAATACATTAGATACCATGAAAGTGAAGAAAGGTCACCGGAAGGGACGCTGCCATGATGTGGTGGAACGGGGAGGTGTAAGAGCATGCAAGGAAGTGAGTCGAGGCAGGCACCCAGAAGTGCTGCGGTAGCATACTTCGTCAGGCACAGGCTCTACAACATTGTCAGATGGGCAATGCACGATGATGATTGGGGTGACATTCAGGTGATGATCAGGTAACCAGTTTAGTCCTGGATGAAGTTCAGAGTTTTGGATAAGATATTTCCCCCTGTTTTTATTTTAACAATAAAACTGGGTTTCTATGTGAACGAAAATTTGAAGTCAAAGCCATTGTCTAGGCTATGAAAAAACAATAAATTCCCCCCTGACTCAAATGTGAGGATAAAACTTGAAGTCTTGACGAGTGTGTTGTCGGCTTCAATACTTAATAATCAGACCAACATTTTGGACGTTACTACACGGTCGTGCAAACTTGTAATTATCACACACAATCTCACAATTAGCCAAACTTTGAACTTCGTCACCGTGAAAATTTGATTATAATCTTAAAGTTTTGCATTCACGTTTTCCACTACATTTTCCCCCGTCTTAAATACTGGTGGCCGCGTTGTGTCGCCCGAGTGCTCGCACTGTCGCGGTTTGAAATTGTTCCCACGGTCCGGCAACTGCCGTGTTGGCTGGCGCCATGGCAACGGTTGAGTTCGAAATCGCACGTGGTTCATGTCAACCGAAAAAGGCAACACACGTGGACTTTGGCGAAAGGAGCGAAACTACCGACAATAGTGACAACAGCGAGAGTACCGACCGTACTGAAATACGCGAACTACCCATCGACTATCGGTGATCACGCGCTCTCACGACCCACGGGGGTTAAACTTATTGATTGAATATTGATTGAATATTGATTATTGATATTGATTATTGATTGATTGATTGATGATGATTGATGATTGATTCCCAGTGAAAACTGGACCTTACGTGGTGCGACGAGATGCGATGTGGTGTTAGAAATTCTAGCCTAAGATGGCAAGTAATACCGCATCACACTAGCTCACAGCCCACTAGCAAAATCAGAAAAATGCAATATGGGGGGGCTCGACCTGGTGTGGTCCAGTATCAAATCTCTGTATCTGCTAATATATGGGCACATTCAGTCAAGAGGATGGATATATGGTGAGATGTGATCCGAGGCGTTGTAGTATGATTTTTAATGTCTAAATCATTTCAGCTTGCACTAGCTAACATTTTCTATAATGCATGCTTGCATTCTCAAATATGTCTACGTATTAATACAAATGATGCAGTACGACTTATGCCAATGCTATACTGCAGCTGCAATCTGCACACGAATGAGCTGACGACATGCAATGCAGGAACAATGCAGTCACGAGTCAAGTCGGTGTGGGAACAATACCATGAAGGAACGAAACGATGCGAGAACGAGAACGAGACGACAGTGTGGGGACGAAACAATGCGACGACGATGCAGTGACAGGACTAAGCAGAGACGAGATGATGTGACGATGAGCCCATGCGACGACAGGACCAGAACGGAGCAGCTTACCATCCATTCGACCCCATGTAGTCACATTAGTCACAACATATGAGTAGCCCGTGCGCCAAACTGCCAACACATATGGACAGCCCCTGGCGGGCCCATCGAATTAGTTAATACGTGACTTATAGGCGGGCCGGAGTTCCCTGAGTGACAATAACAAATGAGCGGGCCCGAGAGTAAGGATGCAACGAATATGTACAACATATATACTGGCCCGCCTATTCACCCATTGCAGCTGGATTTGCCCAAATTTTTGGATTGTGCCAGATATACCACTTGTCAAAAAACACGGATTCTGACCGTGGGACTAAATGTCCAAATGCTATGGGGGGTGTGGCACAGCCACACAGTGAACAGCCACATAGACAGGGGTCAAAACAGCCAAAGAGAGAGAGGGATTGCACAGCCACACAGCTGGGTCTGGGACACAGCCACTGGGATCAGGATGTTGCACAGCCACAAACTGAGAGGTGATGTACAGCCACTGGGAGAGGGGTTGACACAGCCACATAGTGAGGGGTAGACACAGCCACACAGTGAAAGGGGTTGCACAGCCACATAGACAGGGGTAGTGCACAGCCACATCGAAAACCAAAGTTGTAGCCCCTGTTGAGAGGATCACGGGACTATGCTTACATCAGCAATATCTTTATTTTTGGATGAGATAAATGTAGAATACTGAAATTTTCACGAGTCTTTTGATTTTGTTTACACAGCCACACCGGTAAAGGCACTGCACAGCCACATAGACAGGGGTGTGCACAGCCACACCGAAAACCAAAGTTGTAGCCCCTGTCGAGAGGATCATGGGAGTATGCTTACATCAGCGAGATCTTTATTTTCGGCTGAGATAAAAGTAGAATACTAAATTTTTCACAAATCTTCGCTTTTTTGCACGGCCACCCCCATTATGTGTGCTTATGTAATCAAAAAAGCGGACAAGATGCCTGGGTTGTTGTTGCTGCCACCCCTTCTCCTGTCCACTTGATGATATTTCAAAGTACTGTAGCACACTATTGACAAGTGATCTACCCATTCCATACACAATTTGGATCCAATCCAATGTTATTGGATATAAATATAAATAGGGGTAAAAATGCGAAATCTACTCCCAAACATGCAGTTCTTGACATATGGACTTGAGAATTTAAACCTAAGTAGCTCTGGCATATATCTACAACCTGTCAAAGTTCCAGACCATCAGCCTCTGTCCTTGTGGAGGTGGAGTCAGATCTCCTCCTCCCCAGTGTATGCATTATACAGATGGGTGCTGCAGCTTTCTGGGTATTTTGATCCATTGGTACTGTGGAGGATACATCAGACAGTGTCTATGTACAAGGACTTTGGGGGTTTATCAGGTGGAATGTGGGCAACACCACATTGTTGGTTTTTTGGGTGAATGGCCACCATGCCACACCTGCAAGGGTAACATACCAACTAATAACATAGGCACATTCTACACCTACATATCTACCTGCGTTCAAAGTTTCAAGTCCACCCATTGAGAACTGGGGGAGCTGGAATGAAAATGAGAGCTGGAGAGCGTGGGAAAGTGTGCGAGGATTTTAAAAGAGATAGGGGATCTGTCAAAAACTTGTCATAGCACACCACAGAGAGAAGTAATGAGTAAGCTAAGTGCATGGCTGAATTCCTACTTGCAATATGGACTATCCTGAACCATTTCTGCATTGGAAAATCTGCCCAGTTGGTATGGGTGATAGCAACCTCCTAGGTATCTGCTTCATTCATGCAGTTGATACATTAAAGTCCAATCCCCCATGTTTTTGCACTTTAAAGTATTTGGGTAATTATATGACAGTTAAAATGTTACAAATGTGTTCAGAGATGCTCCTACATTCATTTCTCAAAGTTTCATGAGACAGGGCCCACTGGATTGTGTGCTGTGACAAGTTTTTGACAGATCTTCTAGTGAGCACAGCGACAGGGTAAGGTTACTTAAGCTGATAGCTATAGGTCGTTCGAGTGCCGACGCTACGGATCGAGGAACTTATGATCGAGCATACGTGCAGGGGCAACGAGCAACTGTCTCGTCTCATATGGATTCACGGTGTGGTAGCTACCTTGATATACGTTCGTAGTATTTGATATCTGTTACCATGGGGTCAGACAAGACTCTTTGTCTGGCCCCATGCCCGCAATTGAGATCACTTTTGTTCGTCATATGTCTCAGTATTTTCTTAGACTATGTACAGCCTCGACTGGTCGTGCACAGTCATGTGAGTATTCATGTGAATCTGGCTTGTCGAGACTCCGTCGTCTCAACACTCCCCCTCAAGCCAGGTTCATACCTAGGCCTTTGGAGTGGAGCTCGTGTTTGATTCTAGTTAATGCTTTTGTGAATATATCTGCTGTCATTTCAGCAGTAGGGCAATATTTTAATTCAATGGTTCCATTCCTTGCACAATCATGAATGAAATGGTTCTGAGTATCAAAATGTTTGGATCTTTGATGATATTGCGCATTCTTCGCAATTGCGAGCGCAGACTGATTGTCACCATGGAGCGTCGTGGCTCCCCCTTGCGGATGTCCGAGTTCACTCAGTAGATTTCTTAACCAAATGGCTTCGCGTACAGCGTTGGCCATCGAGGTGTATTCGGCTTCCGCAGTCGACAGAGCGACATGGTTTTGTTTCTTCAAATACCAGGTAACAGCACCCCCATTTAGTAGGGATACATACCCAGATATGGATACCCGATCATCGTCGTTAGCGAAGTCGGCATCGGAATACATAATGAGGTCATTTGTTCCCGCTCGGTAAGTGATGCCGGCGGTCAGGGTGCCTGCTAGATATCTTAGGATACGTTTTCCCGCAGTCCAGTGTTGGAGCTGGGGGTTCGATGTGAATGACGCAAGTCTGTTCACAGCATATGTTATATCAGGTCGTGTTGCGACGGTGTAGGGAGAGCAATCTCCCTAGTAGGTGATTTCCATTATTTCATTGTTTCTACTTTAGTTTTTTGTTTTTATCTTTACTTTACTTTTTTTTTACTTAGTATTTGGACGAGTTTGGCTTATGTAAGCTAAACTCGCACTTAGTGTGTTGTACATACTTAGAATAATAACAGCTGCATTACCAGAGACGAAAAGAAGACAGAAATAAGACGCCGAAGCTCGGGAGATTGTTTCTCCAATATCAGAGAGTGATTAGAGGTTATCTTGGTCATTCTTGGGACCATTAGGGCGCGTTTTCAGTCTTTCACCACCTCTTTTGACTCCCTACCAGGCAATCCAAGCCCCCTGGGTCGAACTAGGACCCGAAAATCCAGAGGGAGACTCCTTGGACCTCTCCCCTCACCCTCTACCTCTCAACTCTACAACGGAGGCATACATTAAGTGCCCGATGAGTGTCACATAGCTGTTATTATTAGATTCCGGGTTCCCGGGCTCTCCCTTCGAGAGCTTACTGCTGGGATCGAGTGGGGTCTTAACTGCATTCGCATCATGCATGCCATACTTTTCAAGTAGGCCTTCGATATATTTAGTTTGGGTGATAGTGAGTGTGCCTGCGGCACGATCTCGTGAGATCTCTATCCCCACAAGTTTACTCGGATCACCGAGGTCCGTCACCTCGAACATATTCTGTAGTTCCAATTTTAGACGTGCCATAAGGTCGACACCATTAGTCACCAATATAAGGTCGTCAACCCATACGGTAATGATCTCTATGGTAGTAGAGGTCTTCCGTATGTATACGCATGGATCGCACTGAATACGGGTGAATGACACCTTTTCGAGCTTCCCATTGAACTCGTCATTCCATTCCCGACCGGATTGCTTCAGTCTGTACAGTGTTTTAATTAACCGGCATAGACAGTCTGTACCATCATCGTAGCCTTCAGGCTGCTTCATATATATCTCCTCTTTTAGTATACCGTTTAGGTATGCGCCCTTGACATCCATTTGTTGGATCTCCCAGTTTTGGGCGTTAGCTAATGATAAGATAAGTCGGATCGTCTCCAGGCACACCATGGGTGAATACGTGTCATGATAGTCCATACCCGGTACCTGGGAGTATCCCTTGGTGACCAATCTCGCCTTGTATTTTTGTAGATTGCCATCTTTGTCATACTTTCGGGTAAATACCCACTTATTGGATACGGGTTTCCGCCCCTTTGGCGGGTCTACTAGGTTCCATGTACCTTTATCCCGTAGTTGTTGCAATTCAGCCTGCACGGCTTTCTCCCATTCAGGCCAATCTGGGGAGCTCCTAGCTTCTGCCAGTGTTTTCGGGTCGTTCTCACCCAGTGTAGTCTCGTTAAAAGTTAGGTACACTCTGTCCGCAGACGAGAGTTCTCAGCTATTTGAGCTGTCATCCGGATCCGGTTCATTGTCCAAATCGGGTATGTCCGGATCTGGGCTTGACTCATGTACCGTCTTTGCCCGCTTACTAATCGGTTCGGTGTCTAGCGGAATCGCTTTTCGCTTCAGTCTTATCCTGAGCGTCGTAGGTTCCTGTGCGCTTTCCTCGGTGCCCTCGACTGCTCCCCCTGTGGGTCGCAAGTCAACTTCAGCGAGGTCATGCTTATCGAAGCAGTAATTTCGTGAGTGTTTCACCTGCTTCGTTTTAACATCGAAGTACTGAACGGCCTTCGGGCCATCTAGGAAACCTAGAAATGTGTGTGGACGGGACTTCGCTGCCAATTTCGAGGTGGAGGGCGTCTCGTCCAGTATCCAGACGATTGTCCCAAACTCCTGCAAGTGTGAAACATCTGGCTTCGTGCCATGCCATAGTTTGTACGGTGTTTTATCGCAGGTACGTGTCCATGCACGATTTCTTAGGTATACGGCATGGCTGACAGCCTCGCACCATAGTGCGTGAGGCAGATTCTGTGCATAGATCATGGCGCATGCAAGTTCAACAACGGTTCGGTTGAAACGCTCTGCCACGCCATTCTGGGAAGGGGAGTATGGTGCGGTGGGTTCGAGGACTATGCCTTTCTCCTTGCACCATGCACTCATAGTGTTATTGATGTATTCAGTTCCGTTGTCGCATCGAAAGCGTTTGGGTAGGACGCCATGTTGGCGCTCTAGCATGGTAACATACTCTTTCACTCGTTCAGTAGTCTCACTTTTGCTTTTCATGTAGTACGTCGTAGCGTACTGAGTAGCATCATCAATAAAAGACACATAGTATCGCATCCCACCAGTGGACATCGTGCGGGCGGGTCCCCACACATCTGTGTGTGTGAGCTCCCCCCGGGACTTAGCGCGGTGTTTGGCTTCGGATGGGTGCGGCTCACGTGTTTGTTTGGCGGCTGTGCACGCCTGACAGTCAAAGTCAGATGATGTGTCATCCGCTGTCAAACCGGTAACGAGCTTCTTCCGGAAAGCTTCCGAAGCCCGCTTAGACCGATGTGACCGAATCTTTGGTGCCATGTTTTCCATGAGCGCTTTTCGACGGTCTGATTTGTCTCGTTGTGCTCGTACTTAGTAGTCTCAAACTGTAACTTATACAAGTGATTCTGTCGCTTTCCAATAGCAATTGTATTGCCCAATGAATCATACAGTTTGATGCAGCCTTTGCCACAGGTGGAGCGGCCACCTTGGCTGTCTAAGCGGCCGATCGAAAATAGATTGTTAGGCGATGTCGGCACGTGTAACACGTCACGCAGATGCACGGTAATAGTTCCGTCGCTTAGCTTACTGCGGACGGTGACAGTGCCGCGTCCTAATGCGGTAGCGGGGTGTTCCCCTATGCCGGCTACTGTCTTGTTGGACAGCGGCTCGTACTCTGTGAATGCCTCTCATTGGGCGCATATGTGGGATGTTGTAGCACTATCGGCCAACCAAAAATAAATGGAATAGTCGTCAGATTTCGACGATTTGTAGTCTACACTTTCAGTAGAGCTAAAAGATACATCGCTGGAGTTTTTCTCTTTGACAGCTCGGTGCGCTTTGTCGGATTTTCCCGACCGCTTATCTCTGGCAGACTGCTTCTTTTCTCGGTCTCGGGATCTAGATCTGGGGCGTCCCTTCCGCTCCCTATATTTATCTGCATGCGGGTTGGTCCAGCACTCGTTAGTGGTGTGACTGAACCTTCGGCAGTGCCCACATTTGGGCTTATTCCTATTGCGGCAGTCGGACGTTTTGTGATTCGTACGTCCGCATATGTCGCAAGGGTCGAGGTCGCTAGCCTTGCGCTTCCTCGCGGTATTCTTGGCGTGATAGGCGGCGTCCATCTTCTTTTGAGTAGTACGACGTTCCCACTCGATACGAATAGCAGAAATGATTTCTTGTGTGCTGATAACTTGGCTGGACGAACCAAGATAGCGAGTGACGAGCGGGTCCCTGTTGAGCAACGGTGCATGGCACAGAGGCCAGCTCCACTGGACTCACCTTAGGTTTGAGTAGTAACAAGTTGAGGTGAAGTTATTAGAGGCAAAAGCGATTGTCTTTTGGGGCGCCATAGGCTGCCTTTATATACTACAGGGTGAGTGTGACGTGACGTGTGACAACTACCTAAATAGTCGTAGCTATTGTCTACCGTATTTGGTCTAAGTGTTGTTCTACCTATGTAGTAACTACTTCTCACGCTGCACTGAGTAGGCGCGTGTTCAACACTCCCCCTTGCTAAGTCGCTGGTTAAAGCGCGCAAGCATAGGATGGCGCTTCAATTAAGTGCAGCCAGATTTAGTCGTCAGCCTGATAGATTTCAAGCCCGAGTTGTGCCCTAAATTTCTCAAATTTGTCTCGACCCAAGTTCTTGGTGAACATGTCCGCAGGGTTTTCCACACCATCGATGAAGAATAGGGCGACCTTACTGTCAGCCACAGCTTCGCGTACATAGTGGTAGCGAATGTCGATGTGCTTGGACCTTTTCTCGGTCACAGGGTTTGAAGCCATAAACAAGGCTCCCTGGTTGTCACCGCAAATCGGAATGGGTTTCAACTTATATCCCAATTCCTCGAGCAGGTTTCGAATCCAGATTACTTGGCGGCTACAGTCACTGAGCGCCATGTATTCTGCTTCAGTGGACGACAGGGCTACTGTCTTTTGGGCATGTGATGTCCAACTGAAGATGCCATCAGCGAGTTTCAGGAAGAATCCTGTCTGCGATCGGCGAGTGGAAGGGTCAGAGGCCCAGTCTGAATCTGTACATGCAGTGATGCCTAGGCCAGAATCACCATTGAAAACGAGGGAATAATTTCTTGTCCCAAGTAGATAGCGGCAGATATGCAGCGCTTTGTCTAGGTGTTCCTTGGACGGATTCGCAGAGTGTCGCGATAGAGCCGTCACAGCATATGCAATGTCGGGACGGGTGCCTAACATGATGTAGAGCAGTGACCCAATCACTGTCTGGAAACGAGTTCTGAGCTCTGGGTCGGCAGGCTCATCGTTTGGTAGGGCATAATACCCAGTGGGTAGTGGAGTCTTTGCCGGTTTGGCATTTTGGAGTCCACAGCGCTCAACGATTTTGTCGAGGTAGGCGCATTGATCGAGATAGATCTTGCGGCCTTGGCGCTTGATGGACATCCGGAGGAACTCTGTAGGTTCTCCAAGATCTCTACATTCCCACTTGCGCATGAACAGCGCTTTGACCTCATCGACTACAGCCTTGTTAGGGCCACAGAAGAGGGCGTCATCCACATATATGATGGCGACGACTGTGTTTTTCCTCTTGTAGAGGAAGAGTCCAGCATCGGACTTGAGGCGCTCAAAGCCTAGTTCCTTTAGGGATTTATCTAGTGTTCGCCACCAGGCCAGGCCAGCCTGCTTCAGGCCATAGAGGGCACGCTTTAAGCGGAGCACTTTCTGCTCTTGCCCAGGCACTGCAAAGCCTTCAGGTTGCTCCATATAGATTTCTTCTTCAAGTTCGCCACATAGATAGGCGCTCCTGACATCGAGAGCTGAGATGTACCAGTTTTCAAGCGCAGCAAGCGCGAACATAAGGCGCACGGTTTCGTAGCGCACTACTGGTGAGAAGATTTGGTCAAAGTCTAAACCTTCGACCTGGGAGTAGCCTTTGGCGACAAGCCTAGCTTTCTTCCGGCCATCGGACTTTACGTCGAATACCCAACGGTTTTTAATCACCTTTCTCCCCCTTGGGCAGCTTACGAGGTCAAAGACCTTCCACTTTTGGAGCATATCAAGCTCCTCACGACATGCAGTTTGCCACTGCTGCTGCTCGGCCTTGGGTAGGCGAGCGATGTCGCGGTAAGACCATTCCCGCACATTAAGTTTGGGAGGCTCACTAGAGGGGACCGCTTTGGCGAGGAGGAAATTTGCCAGTTCTGCTCCCCCTTCCCGGCATATCCGCTCGACGTCATCCTCACTACTGGGGGACGGAGCAGGGGGTGGTTCCGGGAATCCTCCTGGCACAGGGCGAGATCCTGACGATTCGCCAACTGTTTCTCTCCATCGGCGCTCATTTTCAATATCCCTGAACTGTTCGACAGGGTGGCGCCATTCGCCATAGATGTTTCCTGGGCGAACTGGAGGTCTGCGCTCCCTTTGGGGGCGCACTGGTGCTGGAGGTACAGGGGGCCTGCGCTCCTTACGAGGGCGGCGAGGTTCCTGGGGTGGTGGTGGGTTTCGAGCCGGAGAAGGTGTTCTCGGCGGCGGAGGAACAGGTTCCTGCTCCACTGGAGTCTCAGCGCGCTGTCTACCCTGAGTGGGGCACGAAGGACGAGGAGGGTCATCCTCAGGTGGTGCAGGGGCCTCATGAGTGGGCTCATGATCATCGCGGACTGGTTGTCTAACGCGAGATCTAGTCGAGGAGCAGCGGGGGAACGCGCTCTCATCGAAAGTTGCATGTGCCGCAGTGAATACGGCATTGGAGGGGCGCATGAATAAATAATTGCGCTCATTCCCTGGAGCAACACCAATGTAGGTCATTAGTTCAGACTTCGCAGCCATTTTGTTGGCGCGAGCCTCGGCAGGCAAATACACATATGCGCCGCATCCAAAGACACGAAGGTGATCGATGGATGGTTCCTCCCCATTAATCAACTGATATGGGGTGCGCCAGTTAATACGGCGCATCGGTGACCTGTTGTAAACATGGGTCGCATGTGAGAAAGAGAACTCCCACCAGGAGTCAGGGAGGCAAGCCTCGATTCTCATAGACTCAGCCTTGTCCATGAGGGTGCGCATGATTCTCTCTGCGCGACCATTTTGCATAGGGGTGCGAGGCGCACTTTGGAATATACGAATTCCCTTCTCCTGTAAAACTCGATCGAAGGCTTCAGATTTGTACTCTCCCCCTGCATCGGACATCCAGCCTTTGACGTAGGCATTATATTGAACGCGGACCATCTGCAGAAAATTTTTGGTCGCGGAAATCGCAGCATCTTTGGTGCGCAGGTTTACTGTCCATGCATGTGATGAATAGTCGTCTAAAAAGACAATCACATATTTAAATTTGCGATAAGACGCAATGGGGAAGGACTTCAGATCGGAGTGTATTAACTCGAACGGCTGCGAAGCTCTGCGCTCATTCGGTGGGAAGGCTCTGTTAGGCATCTTGCCCAGAGCACAACCAGGACATATCTCGTCCTTGGTGGGTAACTCGATCTCAGGGAAATCCCTGGTATGTTTCTGCGCTTGGCGCAGGACGTCCTTAGAGGGGTGTCCCAGACGTCGATGCATAGTATCATAGGTTACCATGCAAAGTGTTGCTTCAGTCAGCACAGCAGGCGACTTCAGCACGAAAATAGTGTCCTTATTTTCCCTGGGGACGCAGGTCAGGTATGCATTTCCATCAGGGCTATATATCGTCAGATGCGACGAGTTACCGCGCACGACAGCACCTTGTTTGAGGAGCACACCTAGTGAGATTAGCCGGCCCCGTAAATCCGGCATGTAGTAAACGGGATAGAGCCGCACAAGGTCACCTTGGCGCTCATTTGGCAGTCCTGAATAAACGAGGACAGTTCCTCTCCCAGTCGCAACGGAGGCTCCATTCGCAGTCTGGATAGGGAGTTGTTGATCCCCTTTGAGTGGCTCATAATCAACGAAATCATCTAAGTCATTCGTGAAATGGTTGGATGCACCAGAGTCGAGCACCCATTCGGGGTCGTCATGCTTACATTTTCCCTTACAGTTCACACACATCGCAAACGAGAGCGCATGGATACAAGTAGCATTTTTCGAAAAAGAATACATGCTGCTACTACTACTCGCTATATACCGCGCAAAGGTGCAAGCGTAAGCGGAGTTAGTATCCTGCTGAAGTGAACCAGAGAGGGTGACGAACCTATCCATGGTCATGTCGATGCCAGCTGCTTCAGCTATATCGGCATCGATATCCCCGTCGTAGATGGTACCGATGGAGACGATGTCTTCATCATCGGGGGACGGGTTGCGCACCTCTAGACGAGGGCGCTTAGACGGACCTGCCTCGGGGGCAGACTGAGCGAAGGGCGACGGGATGCAGGGATCTAGTATTTTGACCCGCTGAGGGGTCGGTTGAATGCCAATGCGATGGGCCAGCTCGAAGGCCTTAACCGTCTGGGGGAAGCCGGGAGGACCATACTGCGCTGCACCGATGGTGTGCGCAAGTTTCCTGGGATCAGGAACTGGCTCAGGGCCAGTGGTCACAACCATGGAGGCCATGTGGGCCTCCTCGTCATCGTGCTGACGCTTCTTCCCACCACGCTTACCACGCTTGTTCTTTTTCTTCCCCTTCTCCTGGTTCGGCGCATTGTTGCCGCCAGATCCAGAAGGCTTCTGCTGCTGCTGTTGCTGCTGCGAGAAGTGGGGGTCGCCCTGCTTGCGCTTGACGGCGCTAAGCTTGTTGGCGGAGGCGTGTGGTTTGCGACGGGAGTTCCTCTGCTCCCAACTTAGAGTGGCAGCACGCACCACCCCATCCGGTTTGAGGGTTTTGATGTTCTCGGCATCGCTGCCGGCTTGGTTAAGAAGCTGGGCTACAACCTCCATTGTTGGAGGGAGCTTGGCCAGAACGATCATAGCCTGGACGGGGGCGGAGAGCTCAAAGCCGGCGTCGGCGAGCTTGGCGAAGTGCGCCATGATTTTCGTCAGGGCAGGAGCGGGGTGCTGGTCACCAGGGACGTTCGTCTCGATCAGGGTCTTAAAGTCGGCATAGGCTGCGGCTATGCCGGGCTTGCCATACTCAGCCTGAAGGGCGTCCCACGTAGCCTTAGCAGTCGAGTGGGTCGACACCTGAATGCGCACAGAAGGTGCAAGGCGAAGACGGATGTTCCCAAGAGCCTGGGAGTTGCTGTCGTCCCAGTCACCAGCATCGTCATCGCTGGCAGGGCGGGTCTTGTTCAGAACCCACCACTGACCTTGAGACATTAAGAAGGCCTCCATTGCTGGAGACCATTCCTGCCAGTTGGCACCGGTAAAGACGGGGACGAGGTTGGTCAATGCGCTAGACATGGTATCTGCGAGCAAAGACGAAGTCAGCACTGTGGGGTGCGACGACAAAGGAGTGAACAGCTTGGCCCAGCGAATGAGACGTTCTGCTGTAGGCCATTGCCTATGAGCAGCCACGAAGGCGCTCAACGTCCTCAACGAGGCAGCCAATGAAGGCGCCACTAAGGCGAGCCAGAGTGCTCCTCAACGCTGCCAAGGGTGGCGCTGGAGAGGGCTGCTCATCGGGGCTCATAACCTGTTGAGCAACGGTGCATGGCACAGAGGCCAGCTCCACTGGACTCACCTTAGGTTTGAGTAGTAACAAGTTGAGGTGAAGTTATTAGAGGCAAAAGCGATTGTCTTTTGGGGCGCCATAGGCTGCCTTTATATACTACAGGGTGAGTGTGACGTGACGTGTGACAACTACCTAAATAGTCGTAGCTATTGTCTACCGTATTTGGTCTAAGTGTTGTTCTACCTATGTAGTAACTACTTCTCACGCTGCACTGAGTAGGCGCGTGTTCAACAGTCCCAACTCTTGTCAAGGGACGAGAGGAGGATCGCTTGGAAATGGTTGTCATCGATCGTGTCGCCCATCTCGTGTAAGCGGTTCTGGAGCGTGCGTAACGTGTTGACATGCTGTAATACGTCCGTGTCTTCTTCGGCCTTAGTCGCATAGAGCTCTCGCCTAATGGCGGCAATAACCTGCTGCCCACGTGTCTCGTGGACAACGCGCAAATCTTGCCACAGGGTGGCGCTAGTCTCTTCACCCGGATGGGCGTGAATAGTTTGACTGTTGGCGAGATTAGTCATCGGGGTTGCATAAGCAAACCTGTCTCGCTGCTGCCACTCCTCTAATTCATCCGCATTAAGCGGGGACGGCTCCGGGTAATCTCTGACAACGTAGAGGCGGCGCGCTCGGAGCATAGCCGAGATCTTCTTTTTCCATGCCGACCAGTTATTATCCGTAAGCTTTTCCGTCTTCTCAATCTTTCCCCCACTTTCTCTCTCCTCAGACATCTTCTCCTTCCTCTTTCCTTTGTCGACGATGGGGGCTGGCACTGGCGTCGGGTCGATCCTCGATGACGAGGACACGGTAGGTCTAGCCTCTGCAATGGCAGGGCTATCCACAGGTACGATATCTTCAGTGGTAGCGGGGGTCGCCGTTGGCGCTGATGAGGAGGGTCCCATCATAGGTTCTGTCGTGGTCGTGCTCGGGTCGGGCTGGCGGTCCGTCATGGTTGGGGGTTGTCCCCTAGTATTGGAGCGTAGTTTTCAAGGCAGGGTGGATTCGTTGGCTCAGAGGTATGAGACGGGGCTCATAACCTCTAGTGAGCACAGCGACGGGGTAAGGTTACTTAAGCTGATAGCTATAGGTCGTTCGAGTGCCGACGCTACGGATCGAGGAACTTATGATCGAGCGTACGTGCGGGGGCGACGAGCGACTGTCTCGTCTCATATGGATTCACGGTGTGGTAGCTACCTTGATATACGTTCGTAGTATTTGATATCTGTTACCATGGGGTCGGACAAGACTCTTTGTCTGGCCCCATGCCCGCAATCGAGATCACTTTTGTTCGTCATATGTCTCAGTATTTTCTTAGACTATGTACGGCCTCGACTGGTCGTGCACAGTCATGTGAGTATTCATGTGAATCTGGCTTGTCGAGACTCTGTCAAGTTCAGGCCTCACTCCGAGGGTTCTCAGGGGCAAAAGGGTCCCGAAAGGGTACTGGAAGGTAGACCGACGTCGGGGATTCAAAGTCCGACGCTAGTCTGATTGGTAGGGACTGAGACTGAGGCCTTCCGAAGGAGGCCGACGAAGTTCCGACTAGCGGAGCGGAGCGGGGGATGGCCGGGGGACCGACAGAGGTTCCGGCTAGCGGAGAGGAGCGGAGGTCGGAGGAGGGCGTCGGGTTCAGCTCGTGCGCTGCCCCCTTGTACAAGCTTGGCCCTCATATTTCGGAGGCGGGCTAAGTACAGAGAGATCGGAGGGACTCAGAGGAGAGGGACAGAGTCTTGGAATGGGGAACTTATGTCGATATTTGTACTGAGGGGACATCGGGGTACTGTACGGGTATTTATACACTACAGCGGAACTGAGGCGGTACAGTATCGGGATGTCGGAACTAACATACGGAGGTACGGAAATTTTCAAGGGGAAGTAAGTGTCAGAAAACTTCACGACAGAATGAAGGCTAACAGCGGAGGAATGGAAAAGATAAAGGACATATCTACAAGCGGATAAGATCGTGACGGAGCGCTCACCAACAGCCAATCACAGGCCGGGCCGAAATCCTGGAAAGCGGTGCGACCCTTCGGAGCGCCACGCGGTGCAGGCACCATGCTGTGCCTAACCGGCCCAGTGGCCCCAAACGGACAAAGCCCCCTAAGATGATCACATGACCCACAGGGGGTCAACCCAATATAGATGAATGGTGGTTACGAGTCAAGACCGACAGCGGCCGACAGCGGAGCCGTGTCAGCTAATTTAGACCAAATAGGCCCGGCAACTATCACTTAGCGATTTACAAGAATCACGGTAACTACCACTGTCCAAATAAGGAAATACCCCTAATGAAAATTGTCGCAGGCAGCCTCTGCTGTCGGAGTTTGAAAACTGCACATTACATAATGTGGCACAGCCACAGTGCGAACCAAAGTTGTAGCCCGAGTTGAGAGGACCACAGAAGTATGCTTACATCAGCGAGATCTTTATTTTTGGATGAGATATAAATGGAAAACTAAAATTTTCTCGAGTCTTTTTGGTTTAGTTACACAGCCACACAGACGAGGAGAGTGCACTGCCACACAGGGGAAGGTTGTGCACAGCCACATGGACAGGGTTGTGCACAGCCACACAGGGAAGGGGTTGCACAGCCACATGACAGGGGCAGTGCACAGCCACACTGAAAACCAAAGTTGTAGCCCGGGTTGTGAGGATCATGGGAGTATGCTTACATCAGCAAGATCTTTATTTTTGGATGAGATAAATGTAGAATACTGAAATTTTCACGAGTCTCTGCTTTTTTTGGCACAGCCACTGCACCTTCTATATGTGCTTATGTAATCAAAAAGCGGACCACATGCCTGGGTTGTTGCTGCTGCCTCCACTTGCCCATTCCATTGGATGGTATTTCACTATACTGCAGCATACTATTGACAAGTGATCTACCCATTCCATACACAATTTGGGTCCAATCCAATGTTTTTGGATATAAATATAAATAGGGGTAAAAATGCGAAATCTGCTCCCAATTGTGCAGTATGCCAGAGCTACTTGGGTTGAAATTTCCAAGTCCTTATGACATCTACAATCTGTCAAAATTGCAGATCATCAGCCTTCACCCTTGTGGAGGTGGAGCCAGATCTCCTCCTCCCCAGTGTATGCATTATACAGATGGGTACTGCAGCTTTCTGGGTAATTTGACCCACTGGTACTGTGGAAGATACATCTACCAGTGTCTATGTACAAGGACTTTAGGGGTTTATTAGGTAGAATGTGTGTAACACAACCTTGTTGGTTTTTTGGGTGCATGGCCACCATGCCACACCTGCAAGAGTAACATACCAACTAATACCATAGGCACATTCTACACCTGTATATCTACCTCCATTCAAAGTTTCAAGTGCACCCATTGAGAACTGGGGGAGCTGGAAGGAAAATGAGAGCTGGGGAGTGTGGGAAAGTGGGCAAAGATTTTTCAAGAGATAGGAGATCTGTCAAAAACTTGTCATAGCACACCATAGAGAGATGTAATGAGTAAGATAAGTGCATGGCTGACTTCCTACTTGCAATTTAGACTGTCCTGACCCATTTCTGCACTGGACAATCTGCCCAGTGTGTATGCATGGTATCAACCTCCTAGGTGACTGTTTCACTCCTACAGTTCATACATAGGATGCACCCCCCCATATTTTTGCACTTAGAAGTATTTTGGTAATTCAATGGCAGTTCAAATGGTACAAAGATGTTCAGAGATGTTCCTACACTCATTTCTCAAAGTTTCATGAGACAAGGCCCACTGGATAGTGTGCTGTGACAAGTTTTTGACAGATCTCCTATCTCTTCAAAAATCTTCGCACACTTTCCCATGCTCTCCAGCTCTCATTTTCATTACAGCTCCTCCAGTTCTCAATGGGTGCACTTGAAACTTTGAATGGAGGTAGATATATAGGTGTAGAATGTACCTATGGTATTAGTTGGTATGTTACTCTTGCAGGTGTGGCATGGTGGCCATGCACCCAAAAAACCAACAAAGTTGTGTTACACACATTCTACCTAATAAACCCCCAAAGTCCTTGTACATAGACACTGGAAGATGTATCTTCCACAGTACCAGTGGGTCAAATTACCCAGAAAGCTGCAGTACCCATCTGTATAATGCACACACTGGGGAGGAGGAGATCTGGCTCCACCTCCACAAGGACAGAGGCTGATGGTCTGGAATTTTGATAGGTTGTGGATATATACCAGAGTGGCCTAGGGTGAAAAGTTCAAGTCCATATGTCAAGAACTGCATGTTTGGGAGCAGATTTCGCATTTTTACCCCTATTCATATCCATGTCCAAAAACATTGGATTGGATCCAAAATGTATATGGAATGGGTAGATCACTTGTCAACAATATGTTAGAGTACAGTGAAATATCATCCAGTGGAAGGGACAAGTGGTGGCAGCAACAACAAACCAGGCATCTGGTCCGCTTTTTTGATTACATAAGCACATATGGCAGGTGGAGTGGCTGTGCCAAAAAAAGCAGAGACTCGCAAAAATTTTAGTATTCCACTCATATCTAATCTAAAAAACAAGATCTCGCTGATGTAATCATATTGCCGTGATCCTCTCGTCCTGGACTACAACTTTTGTTTTCAGTGTGGCTGTGCAGGTGCGCTTCTTTGATTAGATAAGCACACATCGCAGGTGGAGTGGCTGTGCAAAAAAGAAAAGACTCGTGAAAATTTTAGTATTTCACTCATATCTAATCTAAAGAGCAAGATCTCGCTGATGTAATCATATTGCCGTGATCCTCTCATTCCAGGCTACAACTTTCATTTTCAGTGTGGCTGTGCACTGCCCCTGTCATGTGGCTGTGCAACCCCTTCCCTGTGTGGCTGTGCACCACCTTCCCCTGTGTGGCAGTGCACTCTCCCTGTCTGTGTGGCTGTGTAACTAAACCAAAAAGACTCGAGAAAATTTTAGTTTTCCATTTATATCTCATCCAAAAATAAAGATCTCGCTGATGTAAGCATACTTCTGTGGTCCTCTCAACCCGGGCTACAACTTTGGTTCGCACTGTGGCTGTGCCACATTATGTAATGTGCAGTTTTCAAACTCCGACAGCAGAGGCTGCCTGCGACAATTTTCATTAGGGGTATTTCCTTATTTGGACAGTGGTAGTTACTGTGATTCTTGTAAATCGTTAAGTGGCTCTTGCCACAACCTTTGGTCAAAATCTACAGACTCTGGTGGCATTGGTAGGTCTGGTAGGTCTACTAGGGGACGGCCCGACGCTGCAACGGGGTCAAAGTATGGCCGCGCTCAATTTTCCGCTCGAACCACCCCACCCCCGAATCCCGACTCATGCGGGACTTGTATTTCGAGGAAGGTGGTCTGCACACGCAGTGCCGATAGCGGGGCTTGTGACCCATGTAAGGCGAGGAAAATTGGATGTACGCAAGCCTCTCGTCGTCGCGCACCATCGACCACCAGGCGCTCCAAGACGGCAGCCACCACAAACACCCCTGCACGATTTCAAAGTGCTCGTAACCCTTCAGTACCCCGAGATCGAACCAGTCGAGGACGACCTCAAGTACTTCGAGGAGTTCTACTCTCTCCTCGAGGGAGCTCATTGCAGGGAGCTGAGCTCGGTTCAAGCCTTGGGGAAGTACCTTCGTTTATTCCGACTCTTATTCTTGGCCATGGTAAGGGGAAACATACTCGAGATGAGCCACCAGCCCCAGCTGTTCCTTCGAGGCCTCCCACCCCAGGTCGAGCTTGAAGTCTCGAGGCGGCTCGCATCCAGGTACCCCCTGCTCCAGTCAGGCCGGCTATGGCCTATCGAGATCATTGTTCGTGTTACGAAGGAGGTCATTGAGGATGGGGTAGGCTGCTCACCCCCTCATCTAGCTTCGAAGAACCCCTCGTCAAGTCTCGAGTCGCTCCAGGGACCCTCTCGACACCCGCACTCGCCCTCATCCAGCCACCAGTCTAGTGCCCCTGTGGAGTGCTCTCGGTCTCATTCTAGAAGACACTCCCAGGGAAGCTCGAGCTCGAAGATCCCCTCTCATTCCCCCTTCGAGGTCGCCCCTCGAACTTCGAAGAACCCCCCTCGCTCACCCAAGCTCGCTTCGAGCAGCTCATCTCCCCTTCGAGCCACTAATGCAGGCTTGAGGCACCCTGCTCCTCCAGGTTGGAGTGCCTCATGTGAGCAGGCCAGTGACTCGCCTTCAAACTCACTTTGCAGCTCAAGAGAGGATCAACCATCGCACTCGTACACAGTAGGTGGTTTACAGCCCTCGAAGGTTCGTTCTCCTCACCTCGAAACTGCTTCGAGCAACCCTCGTGACCTTGGCTCAACCTCAACTCGCCCCCTTCGACCTCGTGAGCCCTCGAGTACCCCCGCAAAGTTGTACTCTTGCTTTGAAGCATCTTCGACGTCCTTCGGTAAGGCTTACCCTCGTCTCGAGTCCCCTCCGAGCATTCCTTCGAAACCACCCTCGGACTGCAAACCACCCCCTACCACCTCGTTCCTCCTTCAAGAGGCTCCGACTTCGAAAGCAAAGCCTGCCCCCACCAGTTTCAAGTCGTGTTCAAGAGCGTCAAGAGGTTTGTCGCCTCTCCGAGGGCCTGTGGCTTCGAGCGAGCCATCCCCTCCCTTTCGAGAGTCTTCGAGGTGCCAAGTTCCCCCTCGAAACTTTCGTTTTTGCTTCTTTTGTGGTCGTAAAGGGCACGTTCGAGCGCAGTGTAAGGTCTGTGCTTCATATCTAGCAGCAGGCAGGTGTAGGATCGTTCGAGGTCGAGTCATGCTGCCCACAGGTGAGGAGATCCCTCGAGAGGCCCTCGGACGCACTCTGCAGGCTCGTTTGGATTTCTGGGTCCTCGCTCGAGGCCCAGGAAGCTTCGTTGACCAGGTACCACCCCCTCCCTCGAGTTCCAAGTCGATCCAGCGCCTTTCCTCCCCTCAAGTCGACCTCGAGACTACCCTGGAGCATCCTTCGAGCTTGAGAGTGAGTCTGCCCCCTTCGAAAGTGAATCCGCCCCCTTCGAAAGTGAGTCCGCCCCCTTCGAAAGCCCCTTCGAGCCACCCCCGGGCTACCTTTCGCCCTCGAACCACTCTCGATACACCTTCGAGCCCCCTCGAGACCACTTCGAGGCCCACTTCGAGCCACCCCCGAGCCACCCTTTGCCTTCGAAGACCTTCGGTTTACCTTCAAGCTGCCTCCTCCATCAGCTGAGTAGTGATTTTGGTTTCTTTTCATGGTCTATTTCATTTCGAGTTCGCATTTTTGAGTTTCTACTTAGACTTTTGTTTCGAGGATGATACCCCTCACCTCACTTTATGATATATCTTGGTATGTGTTGACTGGGGACAGTCACTATCTAAAGCCACCCTCGGATGTAGGGAGAGAGTCCTCCCCACCATGGTAATTCCTATATTTCTTTGTTTTTACCTTAGTTTTTTGTTTTCATACCTTTATTCTGTCTTTTTACTTAGTGTTTGGACGAGTTTTGGCTTAGGTAAGCTAGACTCGTACTTACCTTGTACTGTACATACTTGGAATAACAGAAGCCGCTTTAACACAGACAGAGCCAGACAGAAATCCAAGCCCGGAGGCTTCGGATATTGTTTTCTCCCTTATCAGACAGTCAGTAGACGATATCTCAGCCATTCTTGGGACTTTCAGGGCGCGTTTTCTGTCTCTTTCTCTCCTCTCTGACTCTCTGCCAAGCAACTCTGGCCCCCTAGGGTCGAACTGAGACCCCCCTTGTCATTCTAGGAGACTCAGGTATATTCCCAGGTCTCCATCTGCTCATACTTTCACTGCACAACTCATGGACTGGCCCGTCCAAGGCATCAGGTAGTAGTACATAAACCATGCACGGGCCAGGCGTGGGTATGGCGGTCGTACCGCGCAACTCATGGACGGGCCAGGGGTGGGTATGATGGTCAAACCGCGCAACTCATGGACTGGCCCGTCCAAGGTGTCAGGTAGTAGTACATAACCCATGGACGGGCCAGGGGTGGGTATGGTGGCCATACCATGCAACTCATGGACTGGCCCGTCCAAGGCATCAGGTAATAGCGCGCACCCCATGCACGGGTCAGGGGTGGGTATGGCGGCCATACCGCGCAACTCATGGACTGGCCCGTCCAAGGCGTGAGATAGTAGTACATGACCCATGGGTGGGCCAGGTCATGATCTGGGAGGCCTGCCGCGCAACCCGTGAACTGGCGCGCCCAAACCCTGACCCTAGCGGCCCAGCCATCGTAAGAATTTAATACGGTGCAATTCAAGCACGGGACAGCCCATCATACAACCGTCATACCGCACAATTTAAGGATGGTCCTGGTAGTGGCATGAGCCTAATATCGCGAAACTTATTCACGGGTTCGTCCAAGGTATCCGGTAGGAGGTCATAACCCAGGGACACGCCCAGTTGTGATAGGACGGTGATACCGGGCAACTGATAGGCGGGCCGTCCCAGGCATGCTAGGAAGCCTTCACCAATGGATGGACCAGCCAGGCTGTGATACGAAGGTCATTCCGTGCCGCTCATCGACTTGCCCATCTGAGGTATCAGGTTGCAGCGCAATAATTGTTGACGGCCATGGCCTTGATATGAAGATAATACAGCTTCCATGTGCCGTCCCATGCATGACATCAGGCAGGTATGCATAATGCACAGAATTAGCGGCCCGTCTGTAAACAGTATTGTTTGCCAGCCTACCTATGTTGGAACGTGATTCAGCTATGCAGGCGCCCGTACCACATAGTCATTGTTGGACGAAATCATCCCACATCTAGAAAATAGCAAACGTACACTTCTAGCAAACGTACACTACTTAATAAACCTACAATAATAATTCGCTGAATGAATATACTTGACTGCGTCAGCTGCAGTAATGCCGGCAGTGCATGGGAAATATAAGTTTTCGCACGTCGACAAGTACGTGTCAGCCTCAACACCTTGTTTTCCCTGTTTCCCTCAACCCATCACATCTGCCTACTACCTGCCCCACCCTCGACAATCAATCCACGATGAAGTTCGTCAAGAACTCCAAGGAACTCGGCGTCGCCGTCAACCGTATCCTCTCCACTTACGAACGGCTCGTAATTACCTCGGGCACGATGGAGTCTGCGGAGAGGCATAAACGTTGGAGGGAAGCTGTGAAGGAGATGAGGAATGTACTGGTGCGTCGTGGCCGCATCACTTGTCTTCAGACCGCTAATTCACACTCGTCCGATGCAGGAATCTGTCAGGGCTATTGCCGATAGAACTGACAACGTTCCCCCAATGCTAATTGGGGTCGACAAATTCATCCATTGGACGGACGACATCGGTAACCCAGGCATTCCTTTTCCCGACTGGCCCAGCTCGCTCTTCCCCACCCCAGCCTCCATCGCCGGCCATCCATGGCTTCTGACCGTCGAAAGCCGATTCGATGCGACGCATGCAGGTTGGATGGTGCGTCTGGAGTCCCCAACCGCCACCCCAGTACTTGTGAGAGTACCAACGCCTCCCGTGCCCGAGAACCAACCCACCGCTAATGTGGCACCAAGCCACCCCGAGTCCGTCGATAAGGGCAAAGAGAAGGCCTTGCCTGCAGAATTGCAGGCAATCGGACAGCAGCCTATGAGTCGTGGCGATGGCAACAAAGATGGAGAGAGTGAGGTGGTTGAGCCGGACGTTCCGATGGACGATCAGACATCAGAGCCAGTACGTGGAAGGTCGAAAAAGTCACCATCACAATCGCGGCCGACGTCGACGAGACGCAAGTCTCAATCAAGGCCAAGTCGTTCAGGTAGGAAGGGTGGAGAGAGCGAGGTTGTAGGGCTGGACGTTCCCATGGACGATCAGACATCAGAGCCCGTACGTGGAAGGTCGAACAAACACACCAGGTCGCCATCCCAATCGCGGCCAACCTCGACGAGACGCAAGTCTCAATCAAGGGCAAGGCATTCGGGTACGAAGGGTGGAGAAGATAAAGGTGAAGGTATGTCCACGCTGCCAGATGCTCAAACGATGCCAAAGCCCAAGTACGGCCGGGCTCAAGTCGCTGCACGCACCACCCCACCCCCCGATCCCAACGCCTGCAGCACGTGCGTCAACCGCAAGGTTGTTTGCACGTGGACCGTTGGGAACATCCCCTGCGATCCGTGTAAAAAGCGGAAGATTGGCTGTGGGAAGGGTAGTGCTCGCCGCGCATCAACGGCTCGGACTCCCAAGACCCCCGCAAAACGTCAAGCCACCCCCACCCCCCCTAACTCCCCTCGACCTCGAACGCCTGTACCTCCACAGGTAGACGATAATGCGACGCCACCTCCCCGAAAAAAAGCTCGGATATCTAAACGTGCCCAGAACCCTCCTAACCAAGGGGAAGGATCGTCATCTTCAGCACCCCAACGGCGAGTTAGTAAGTATTTTTAAACGTTCAAAAGTATGTTTTCTGACTGAATATGTTTTAGCTGTCGTCATTCATCCACCACAGCCCCCCGAAAAAAAACACGCCGTTCCACCCGCGATTCGAGATGAAGTTTCGGCCCACATCCCACTCCCTGCGCCGCCCATTCCACCAAGTCACGAACATTCCCCTCCATTGCAACCAATGCCCCAGCATCCCTCAAATATATCCTGGGATCGTCGACTGGACGACATTATCCAGCGGCAAGACCTGATATTCGGCCGATTGGATGAAGTTGACAGGCGGGTGGAGGACGTTGCACGTCGAATACCAGACCATCGTGAAGATCGTCTGCTGGCGTTGGAAGGGCAGTTGGCAGATTGCCGGTTGACGATAGGAACGTTGACCCGTGAGGTAGAAACGTTGAGAGCGAGCATGCATGGTAATCACCCAGCACGAGTCATAGCACCACCGCCCGTCGATCAAGATCTTCTCGACGTTTTTGGACCGTCCAAAATAAACGCCACGACAGAGGAGGCCGAAGAATCCGTCGCCGCGCAACTTCCATGTCTCATGGTCACCGAAACACAGACCGGCCAGGAATTGGGAACGAGGGGCCAGCAAGAGCCTAGTCTTGCCGCCCAAGTAGAAGAGGAACGTTCGTCCGTGCATGTGGGGAATGAAACTAGCGCAGCGACAGGGGACAGTTCGTCCGTGCAAGATGGGAGTGGCAGCGGTGAGGCGTCCACAGGACGTCAGGAGGAAGGTGGTAGTGGTGGGGCATCAGCGGACATATCTTCCGTGCAAGACGGGACTGGCGGTGGTGAGGCATCTGCAGGACATGTGGAGGCGTCGGGGGACATTTCGTCCGCGCAAGATGGGGGTGGCAGCGGTGAGGTGTCCACTGGACATGCGGAGGCGTCGGGGGATAGTTCGTCCCCGCAAGTTGACAGTGGCAGGGGTGGGGCGTCCACCGGACATGCGGAGGAAGGTGGTAGTGAGAAACATTAATGCGCAACATCCATATCGTAGTACCGGATGTATTTGCAAATATAATAATTTCTCGATCTCTTTGTCTGATTCTGCTGGTTCTTCACTGACAAGGCCGAATCTTTTCCCCCCTGGAACAATCGCAGTAGCCCTACTGGTGTAATAAAGTTTGCAGGCGCACGATTGCCACATATCGTGGAATGAGATTTTGAACGGGACGGGGCAAAGGTGACATCCCGAATATATCATCGGCAATACGTGGAATGTCAGCAATGCTCTCACCGCCGTACTATTGGTTCCTGCATTGCATTTGGTGCATTGCGCGCTTCCATCCCAGGTGGTCAAAATGGATGACAGTACAGTACAAGTTGACCACAAAAAGGGCTGGTATCATTGTTTACAGTTTAAGACCTACATACCATGATGGAATGGGTTATCATCAGGATTCATCCCCTGCCATATCAATTCAGCTTGCTCTGCGAGCCGATCATACACGGCCTGCTGCCTTGCAGCGTAGCAAGCGGCCCCACGGTTACCTGCTAATTTTTTTGCCATATATATTTCGTTCCATCTCTTCGCTCTGTATTGGAAAAAGTTCACGACCCATACAAATTCGGATGTTACCAATTTGTTTTCCTCTTCCCAACGGTCCTTGGCCGCCTTAGCGCGGAGCCAGTGAATGCGGTAAACTGCAGTTGGAGCACATGTGAAAAGTCAGAAACAAAGCGCCAATGAAAACATACATTCGGACAGCCAACTCTTCGAATCAGTATCCTTGGGGATATCCATTGTCCAGAACCATGGCAGGTGGGAATCGCGGTGGTCATGTGCCCCCTGGGTAAAGGCAGCCACGGTTGCCGACAGGTGTGATTTTTGAAGTTCCTGGTAGCGGTCCAGGATATCAGAGTCAGCGCCAAGTGCAATCATAGCTAAGCGGCATTGTCTGTAAATCGCGGCACATTGCTTGACAGAGGTGTCGATGGAATGAATCATTTGCCATGCGCGTGTTCTCATCGAATAGTTGGTTGCAGGCCTTACAACACCCCTGAATATCACCGCTTTGTCTGCCAATGCAAGACATAACCCATGAAGGGCATCATTTGCCTGTCCCATGCGCAACTCCAACTCCATTTGCGCCAGTCGATGCAGCTTCTTGGCTTTGCAATAAGCGCTTCCAAACTTCGATGGAAGTGGCAAATATGGTGAGGTCGGATTGTTGGATGAAGCTCTGCCGAAGACCTCTACCAGGCTGCTATCGCTATAACCATCATTGGATACTGCATCTTCATCATCAAGAGTATCTTGCCCCAACATCAGATCGGTTCTTCCATCGGACTCGTCGCTCCGCTCAAATTCATCATCCACCTGCAGATAAATCCTCCCATCTGCGATAAATCTCGATCGATCAGCCGATAATTTCTCAGCGCGACGAGCTATGGTCAATTTCTTGAGCTCGGATGGGTTCGGACCGTTATCTTTTCTATATATGTTGAGAATGATTTCTGCCTCTTCAATGGCTAGACCGTGCGTGATCCAACTCGCCGCTCCATGGTGAACCCCTGGTCGGGGCGATTTCTCCAGTAGCCGAAGTTCTACTGCATGCACCGTTGGTGCTTTGGAAGACATGTACATTTAAATCCCTTGTGCGCCATAGATAATCTCGCTTACCTTTCTTCAATTGGATTTCGAAGACATCCATGACCGATGGGTCATGTACACGACGAAGGAGAGCGGTCTCTTCTTGCCGACCCCAATTCCTTTGTTGCTCCGGTGTGATAGCCTTGTTGAACCTTTCAAATGCGTCGCGGGCCAACACTACAGACGCCCGTGCAGTCTTCAGCTTCCGCGATAGGCTGTCAGCTATGAACATGTGAGAGCGGCCTCCAATGTCAAAGATGAATTTCCATACCCATCCGAATCATTTTCATGAAGTTGGAGTCGTTCATCTGGAAATCCAATAGTTCTTGGCGGTGAGGGGAGGTCATGCCGCAAGTTGATGCCGACACTATGTTCAACGTGGACCACAACGTCTCGATGATTTCACCATCTACCCAACCTGCACCTTTTATAAATAGTGGCGAGTACCGTGTATAACATTCCTTTTTGTGACCGTGAACATGCCACATGCCAATTCCTGCCGTGATTCTAAGTGATGGTGGAAGGTGCAAAAGGTCGCTGCTTTCGATACGCCTCCGCAGATTTTTCATGTATGTGCAGTTGATGTCATAGAAGCAGAGAACATTCCCTATGCCGGTCATGTTGTAACTCAGTGCATGGGTTAGGGAATAGTCCATGTTCAGCTGCCTTTACTGCCATGAGCGGATGTAATTTGACCGATATCGCGCTCACCTTTCACCCTTTTGGAAGTCAACAACGGAATGCGGGTAAAAGCAGCCATGCCGCACACAGGCCGTCGCACCCACTCCTGTGGAGTTCAGTTTACCGTGGCTGGCACTTGCCTGACTGATCGCTTTGTGATTGTTGCAGGAAGATTTCTTCGGCGCATTTCAGGTTCTGATACTCATGCCAGTGATGATACATACCTCCGTGATATGTGGAGTAGCTTTCAAATATGCTTGATACGGTGGGTTTCTGACCATAAACCCACGTCCATCCATGATCCACACTTGATCATCCGGCCGCCTCTCATGCATGTGTTCTGCCTTGAAATTTCCATCCATAACTACCGCCCTTGTGTACTTCCAACTTCTAACAATTAGCGCGATACACAGCAAGCATTTCACAATTTTTCTTCAGAAAACATACTAAAAAAATAGAGGGAAGAGATACTCTTTTATTTTTGGTGTTTGGAAGAAAAAATGCAAAACTAATATTTTATGTTCCTCCAGAGAACATGAATTGATGCTAATACTAATTAGAGTGGAAGCTAATGGGCATTACCATCAACACATTTTTTGGACAAAAATAAAATATTATTTTTGCATTTTTTCCTTCCAAACATGCCAAATAAAAGAGTATCTCTTCCCTCCATTTTTTCAGCATGATATCTGAAGAAACATTGTCAAATGCTTGCAGTGATAGGATTTACGCTTAATTGGGTACTTACTCGTCCAAATTAGCTGTTGGGCCTACGTTGATTCCCGGCTGAGGACATGCCGCACAAAATATTACAAGATCCCCATCCTTTGAGGGATTCATATTATCTTGGAAACCGCTCCACTTCAGAAGCTTGAGGAGGCGCCATTGCCGGGCTACCCACAGAAGTTCCCTATATCTGTCCTAATGACATAGCTGTTCTTAATATCACACGGTTTGATCAGTGGAATGGAATTCGTACCACAACCAAATGCGGAAAAACATTAGAGGTCACCCGGCGAAGCTTGCTGTAATAATTCATGCCAGATGTGCCGCATTCCACATTGTCTCTCAAGAAATCATCCAAAACTGAAAATGTGAACGCCGTGCTGGGCTTATCAAATGTGGATGGACATAGCTTTGCTCGGAATAGCTGCAAAGGATAACTTTCTGCATTCAGACACTGGCATGGTCATACTAGTACGAAATGCACCCCTGTAACATCGACGATCGTGAGATGTTTTGAACCGACTGGTGGCCGAAGGTGAAGGGGAATATTGTCCACATCTTCCCATTCGTCATCATCCATTGTTGGTGTATCTTGCCTATCACCCTTCGTCTGATCTCCATCTTTGCCTGCAGTGGTAGGCCGCGATTGTCCGCTCAATGGCGGCACCTCATTCGCGGATGCAGATGGGCAGGGCGCTCCACCGTGCCCAAGATGAAGTTGAAGGCCAGTCTGCAGGTAATCCTGAGGATCTGTATCTTCGATAGCATCTTCACTCACCATGTGAAGGGCGGAGTCCTCAAAGAAGTTCCCAGTCCACTGCTGGATCCTGTGGAAAGGGTGAGATGCATGCGTCGTGCGGCAGCAATTTGTACATGAAGTACCTGAGGGAAATTCAAGAGGATGTGGAGGCTAATGGGAGGAAGGTGAATCACCTCTTTTCGCGGTGGGCCGCCCTTTCTGGGCTTCTTGGAAGGGGGGATATAGATTAGATAGTGCCCGTCTTTTTATCTAGCCAATTGATAATTTCATTGTGTGGGGGTAAAGTATAATTCCATCCCGGTTGTTGTGGGGGATGGGGTAGGCAGGGTGAGGTGCCGCCATTGAGCTGACAGTTCAAATGAATCGTGCTTTATATCTCAGGGGTATTGGGGTAAGGATGAATCGTGCTATATTTCTCAGGGGAATCGCGGGTAAGGTAGGTAAGAGCTTTAGGGACTAGCATAAGCCAGTTGTATCATCCGCTGTAGTTTCTACGTATTACACTAATTACCTAGGAACTGACATTAACGAGCGGCTCTAGATCTTTGAGATTGGACGGAGGGCATAACTGAACGCCGACCGATTGCTGCACATTGTGCCGCATGTAGTATGCGAGGCATGCGCGATTACCATTTGTATGTCCAACCCCATGTTCTAATGCCGAACCCGACATGGCGATGACGGTGCCTGGATTATAGCGGAACCGAAGATTCAACGTTGGAACGATGAAGTCGAGAGGGGGATAGTCCCCCACAGTGACTAGCATGTCCAGCCACGGCTCCCGTCCGTTTACGTCTGTGTGGTAAGGTGTTGCGCGGTTGACCATAATAGACACGCTATTGTAAACGGAATTCCAACAGGCCAGCACAGAAGACATATCCACGTCTTCCCGTCGTTTGGCCTCCATGTCGAGTCGGATGAGAGTTTCACTGCAAGCATTGCACAATTTTTCTTAGAAAAACATGGTGAAAAAATTCAAGGAAGAGATACTATTTTTTTATCAATATTATTGAAACAAAAAGTCTCAAAAAATATTTTATTTTCTTTGCCTGATCTGTCCATAAACATGAATTAATAATATTATCCATGTCCTTTGCTTTGAACATTCTGCCTCAATTTCCTAGATTTTCTTTACAGAATAATCAGGTAAATATATTGTTTGTTTCTTCCATTTTCTTTACATTTTCTCAGGTATAATAGCCAATTATTCATGTACAAGATACTCTAAGGATCTCAAAAAGTTTCATTTGACAAAACACTGAGTTATCATGGTATTTTTTCCCCTTCAGAATATCCAGTGGATATGTTATGCATTTTCTTCAAGAACATGTAGGAAACACCAAGGTATCCTCTATCAGTATAGCAAGCAAAATACCAAATCTTTCTCCCTTGAAAACAACCAAATAATACTTAATAAATTTGGATAACAGGAACATATAGAATGTTTCAACAAGATATATCATGATTTTCCTTGAGAAAAAATGCATACAAAAAAAACAGAAGGAACAGACATTGTTTTATTGCAGATAAAACCATGCCAACAAAATGTTACACTTTCTTTGCATGACTTACATTACCAATAAACATGAATTGATTGTGACTAGTCTGCTCCCACTTTGTGTAGCTGTAGCCATTCAATTTGTCTGCATGCCCAGCTAGCATGTTCTGTATGCCCTCACCATTCTCTGCCTCCTGGCCATGGGCTGTTGGCCATCATAGGGTGCCACCTGGATCATATAGAGTAAGTCATGGCTCCTTGGTGTTGCTGCCCTGGCCATCTGTGATGCCACTAGTACTGCTTGCATTTGGGGTATCTGCATCTGTACTACCTCCATAGCAATATTTTATGAGCCTTCAGGCTGCTTGTCCTCAATGTCATTCAAGTTCCTGGGGATGCCATTCATGTGGAGTGTCATGACCATGCCTTGCCCGACCTTTTCCCACGCCTCTGCACCCTTTCCGATGCCTCCGCCCACCTCTCCGACACCCTCCGACCCATTCCCAACCAAGTCCGATGCTTAATAAGCTCACCGACCACTCTGCCACTGCATCCAAGCAATTGCTGCTGTCGGTCTTGACTCGTAACCACCATTCATCTATATTGGGTTGACCCCCTGTGGGTCATGTGATCATCTTAGGGGGCTTTATCCATTTGGGGCCACCGGGCCGATTAGGCACAGCACGGTGCCTGCACTGCGTGGTGCTCCGAAGGGTTGCACCGCTTTCTGGGATTTCGGCCTGGCCTGTGATTGGCTGTTGGTGAGTGCTCCATTGTAGGGAGTGTACTCTCCCTAGGGCTGAAACCCGCCGCTTTTTTGGCATTCCTTCACCACCACAATGCTCCGAAAGTCCTCAGGGCCTCAGACCGCCATATTGCGGCGATTCCCGACTGCTACGACTTCTCTAATCGTCCCCATCATCATCTAAGGGATTCTGCTGCCTTTCGGCCGCCGATACAGCCAGAACGACTGCCTCTGCCATCTAAAAATAGCTCCGCCCACCCTTGTGCCTTCCGACCGCCTCACATGCCCCTATCACCACCACAAAAAGGCCACTTCGCTTCCAGGTTCCATTTGGAGGGCCTAGCCTTGTCTATTCCGACTGCCTCAGCCCCTGGACACACGAAACCCATCTGTTGGCTGTCAGAAACCCCTTCCGAAGTGCCAGGTGTCAATCCTGTGACCCACGGCCCACTCCGACGCACATTCCGCCGCCATTCCGCTTCCAGACCCCATGTTTCATCTCCCAGAGTTTCTGCAGCTTTCCCTGCACTTCCTTGCTGTCCAGGCATGTCGTTGTAGAGAATGAGGAGAGAGGGTGAGGGGAGAAACAGGCATTGTGTTATCATGGATAAAACCATGTCAACAAAAATGTTACATGTGGAGGGAGCACTGAGGTCAACATAGATGGGGCTAGGCTCTCCCCATGGGACTAGGGGTGGGGTTAGGATTTTTGCAGGCAGAAATAGGGGTAGATGGCATGGTAGGAAGGCATGAAGCCCGGGTGGAGTTTTTTGGGAAGCCACAGTGGTGGGATATTACTTGAGTGAGTTGCAGCCATGAAGGGTATCCTCTCAAGCCAGGAACTCAGTGATGAAAGTTTATTGTGGGAGGGAAGAGATGCCCAAATCAAAATGCTGTTCTACCAGATGGTTCCAGTCCAACTTGTCCTCAAGCTTTGAAGGCTGAGGGTGTCACATAACACATTCAACTACCTAGCAACTAAGTTTTGAGACCCTACCCCAATAGCTGTACCTACTGAGAAGCCACTTGAAGAATTGATTGGCAACTGGATGAACTGCAAAGTCATGTGTGAAGCCTAAGAGCAGCCAAGTTCGAGGGCAGGTGCTCACTGCTAAATGAGCAACAAGATGGTCCATGAAGACCTACCATTGAAACAGTGTGTGATGGAAGCATGATGAATGACTTGCCTAGTGCACCAAAATTGCCACTTGAGGAGCAGCAGGCACTCCATGTCAAGTTTGGGCCTCACTCCAAGGGTTCACAGGGGCGAAAGGGTCCCAAAAGGGTACTAGAAGGTAGACTGACGTCGGGGATTCAAAGTCCAATGCTAGTCCGATTGGTAGGGACCGAGTTAGAGGCCTTCTGAAGGAGGCCGATGGATTCTGACTAGCGGAGCAGAGCGGGGGATGGCCGGAAGGGGCCGACAGAGGTTCTGACTAGTGGAGCGGAGCGGGGGTCGGAGGAGGGCGTCGGGTTCAGCTTGTGTGCTGCCCCCTTGTACAAGCTTGGCCCTCGTATTTTGGAGGCGGGCTAAGTACAGAGAGATTGGAGGGACTGGAGAACTTATGTCGATATTCATACTGAGGGGACATCGGGGTACCATACGGGTATTTATACACTACAGCAGGACTGAGGCAGTACGGTATCGGGATGTCAGAACTAACATATGGAGGTAGGGAAATTTTCAAGGGGAAGTAAGTGTCAGAAAACTTCACAACAGAATGAAGGCTAACAGCGGAGGAATGGAAAAGATAAAGGACATATCTACAAGCGGATAAGATCGTGACGGTGTGGGCAACTCTTCTTGTGAGAGTGCAAGGGGAAAGGGGGGAAAGCTGTAGGCTAAACCTAGGCTTGTCCCAAGGGGTCGTGAGTCAGAAGGGGGTGTCGGAAAGGCTATGGGAGGCAAGGGAAAAGATCCCCTAAGGTCTAGGAGTAGTTGGCAATGAAGAACTCGAATTACCACCACCAGGCAGGCAGATATGGCGGCTCTGAAGGGCTACGAAGGCTAGTAAGTGCTGGGACTCGAAGGGTGGCGGTCTAGACTCTGGAAATCAGCAGGAATGGCTCCAAAACACTGCAGAACTTTTGAAGCAGTGGAAGGACTCGAAGGGCGGCAGTTTCTCGAAGGGGGTGGCTCTGGGAACTCGAAGTGGACTCTGGAACTTGAAGCGGACTCTCTGGGGACTCGTAGAAGGCTCTGTGGACTCGAAGGAACTCTGTGGACTCAGCAAGGACTCATAGAACTCAAAAATACTCAAGGGACTCGACTCTGGGGACTTGGGGACACTCAGAAACACAGATGGTGACCGCAAAAGGTGGGTTTTTTTTTTCTAAGTGAAGCGGTGATACTTGTAACATAGAGGCAGCAGTAGCTATGTGAAAATTGGCAGTTTTTGGAGCTGTCAAATGTTGAAAAAAAAGTGACGGAAAAGGGCCGATGTATGGTAAATCACATGCATCGCACTAAGGGAAAGGAAAGCAAAGTAAAACTGACCAGAAAAATATGTAAGTAAAGAGAGAGGGTATGGACGATGTAAGGAGGGCATCCTCCCTACCATTGGATTTACTATATTTCTTTGTCCTTACTTAGTTTTTTTGTTTCTATATTTTTATTCTATCTTTTTACTTAGTGTTTGGATGAGTTTGGCTTATGTAAGCCAGACTCGTACTTACATTGTACTGTACATACTTAGAATAATAACAGCCACTTTACCAGAGACGAAAGAAGACGGAAATAAGATGCCAAAGCTCGGGAGATTGTTTTCTCCAATATCAGACAGTGATTAGAGGTTATCTTGGTCATTCTTGGGACCATTAGGGCGCGTTTTCAGTCTTTCACCACCTCTTTTGACTCCCTACCAGGCAATCCAAGTCCCCTGGGTCGAACTAGGACCCGAAAATCCAGAGGGAGACTCCTTGGACTTCTTTTTTTTATTTTATTTTTACACATGTTTTCTCAAAGAAAATCATGATATCATTTGTCACTGCATTCATGTGGGTTTCCACTTCCATTTAGTGTTGTGCTGGGCCAGGCCTCAAGCCCTGAGCCAAGCCAAGCCATGAGAACAGCCTGTGGGGGCTCAGGGCCTGGCCTGACCTTTGAGAAGCCATGATAGTGTTGCTGTGAACCAACCACATCAAATTGAAGTGGTAGTTTGGCCACACTTCAACTCACCAAAGTGTAACAAACTGAACTTGAACAAAGTCACTAAAACAGTCATCCAATCATGTTGTTGCCCTATCTTAGCCCATTTTGGTATGACCTGCCAGTTCAGTACAGTTTGATATTGACTTCATTCTACTTCACACCGTTGAACTGACCAAACTGACATAGCATCTGAATCAAAGTGAACTTAACTCAACTTGGGCTTGGTTCAATGGCAACACTAAGCCATGAACCACAGGCTCAGGCTGTGGCCTTGTGGCTGTACTAACTGGTGATTACTGAGTGATTATATAGAGTACCATAGGGGAGGTGCTGAAGATCAGCCAAAGTGACTTGCTGTATGATCTGTCAGCATCACCTGTAGACTATCACATGTACATACTGATGGGAACTAGCAGCTCTCTGGGACTTTGAATGAACCCTTGTCACTCTCCCTTTAACCACAAATCAACTCCACTTCTCAAGCTCTCAACTGACCCACCCTAGAACATTGGCTGCAGGGCAGATCTCTGTCTCCTTATGCCTAACAGAGTGCAGCTTCAGTTTCCAGTAGCATCAGTTTGTCAAAACCCTCACCCTCAGTTCAGGTGATGTTCTCTCCAGATGGGAAGGGCAAGGTATATCCCACTATGTGTTGAGTGTTTTATTCTCGGACTGACACTTAGATTAGTGTACTGGACTTTAGCAGCACAGACACCAGGATTGTCACGTGATGCGTGGATGCATAGATGCTATGATAGTGGTTTCTTTTCTTTCCTCAGTCTGTGATCCAATGACTGAGGTATGTTACGATACGGTACATGCTGCACCGGGACTGACATAGCTCAGGCAGCTGCTTTCTCTGTTTCTAGGTTCGTGACCTTCGTTGTAGATTACTTAGTCCGTTATCCAATGACTGAGCTGCTTTCTCCATTTCTAGCGAATAGGTTATGAGCCCCGAGCTGGCCCTGTAGAAAGGGGAGTTCAACTCGATAACACATAGAACAGAAGGCAGGTTGGATCAGAGAGACATATGCACGAGACCGAGGCACATATAGGCACTCTCGCAGACTGCGTCATGGGGAAATTCGAAAACATTCCCGAGCTGCGAGGAACTGAGAATTATTATGAATGGCGAAGGCAGATGGAGCAACTGCTCCTGGGGCAAGGAGTGTACAACCATGTCAGCACCGGCACAAATCCATTCGACTACCTCAGATATGCCTCAACTTGCCTGACACCTATGATTCCAGTAGCTCCCACTGCAGCCAAACAGGAAGCAATTCGATCCTGGTTGAAGGACAATGGCATGGCAAAGTCGATCATCCTGAGGAAAATTAACTCATCAGTCTTGACACTCATCCCCGACAGCATTGATATTACCGCATGCGAGGTCTGGAGTACACTGGCAGAGCTCTACAATCGATCAGACGTGTCTCTTCAGTTCTCTATACGTGCCCAGATAGTGTCACTTCAGATGAAGGGAGCAGCAGATGCAGAGAGGTATGTTGCGGTGCATATACATGCTAACGACAAGCTCGCTCGCATGGGGGCGAGACCGTCCGATGCTGATGCGATATATGCACTCTTGTGAGGGATGCCGAGAATGGGAATGTGGCCGATGATTTGAAGGGGTATCGAAATGGATCTGGAGCGCAGCGAGCAGTTGATGAGAGGGTCGCCTAGCTTTCTAACACCAGCGACAACCGGAAGTAGTCTCATCTCCCAGTCAGGGTGGCCGCCTCTCAACACCCCAGTGACACCAACAAACCCTTTTGCTCAAGTACGGCAGTCAACGAACCCTTTCCTCACCTCTACATCACGGCCGATGCCACAGACCACTCAAGTGTTCGGAACTGGAGCCTACACTTTCAAACATGCCACTCAGATGATCATAAAGGAGGCCATACAGATGATAAACAAATCTTCGACTTTGGCACCTGGTCCGGGTTCAGAGTATGCAAATGCAGCGATGCCTGGAAGGCGAGGGGAGGTTAATCCTGCAACCGGTCTGAGGAAAACAAGGAATAATCCCAGTGGCATGGCATGCACCACACCCATATGTGTAGGTCGAAAGAGGATGGACCACAACTGGGACAATTGCTTTCAGCCAGGAGGGGGGAAAGCTGGACAGGCACCTTGGCAGTGGGCAAAGGCAGCCCCAACGGGACAGGTAGCGGTGATGGTAACGACACCAACGACCTCCTCGATGCAGTCAACAATGGAGGGAAACACACTGTCGGCTGCTAATGTACCATTGGCTGCCGCAGCAATCTCATGTCCACCAAGCGATGCGTTCTTTCACAATCTTTCTTGTGCGGTCATGGAGGAGATTTCAGAGGGAGGCAGTTCGAGCGAGAGTGTAAGCCTCACCTCTCTGGTAACCTCGGAGTCCTCTACCATACTTGATTCCGGAACGACGACACATCTCATTCGAGACTTGTCACTTTTTTGGACGTTCACCCATGACTCGAGCATGTCAATGAAAACTGCCAATCAAGGAAGTCTAGACACAAAGGGATATGGCGATTGCATAGCGATCCTCAAGCTCGGAGGTCGTCGAGTTTGCTTGAGACTGGAACATTGCCTTTACGCTCCAAATGCGGTTGTTAACTTGCTATCGGTCGGCCACATGGTGGAACATGGCTGGGAGGTACAATTCTGGGGGAAACCTAGTCGGTGTGAGCTGGCACACGAGGAGGTCGTCCTTGGCAGTGTTGAGATGAGAGCACAGCTGTGTTTTCTCGACATTGAGTTCATTCGACCTAGTTCTGATGGATGAAATGTTGTCGAACTGCCGAGCTTCACAGCTTTTGCACCAAGCCCGCTCACCTGGGACCTGTGGCATGCCAGGCTAGGACACGCAGGGGGTGACATTGCGAAGTATCTCCCTATCACGACAAGAGGTGCGCAGGTTACCTCAACAGCGGTTCAAACTTGGTGTGAGGCATGCATACTGGCGAAGCACCCACACAAGCCATATCCGACCTTGACATCTCCACCCACACGTGGCTTTCTCGAGCTTGTTCACACAGACCTTTGCAGCCCGTTCCCTGTCACCACATTACATGGAAAGCGCTACTTCATAGTGTTCATTGACGACTACATGAATGCCATTAGTATTCAACTCCTAGCAACGAAGGATCAAACTCACAAGGCATGGTTGATGGTTAAGTCTTGCTGGGAAAACAAATTCAATGCCAGGGTGAAGGCGATACAAACAGACAACGGGGGAGAGTGTATGGGTACAGAGTTCGCTCGGAGCCTGGTGGATGCCAGAATCAAACACCGCAGATCCGTGGCTTACGCACATCAACAAAATGGAAAGGCAGAGCGTGGCATATGCACCATTCAGGGCAGGGCATTGGCAGCACTGAGTCAAGCCAACCTTGCTGTGGGATACTTCGGCAAGGCCATTCTGACCGTGGAGTACTTATGGAATCTGACTGGAACACGTGTTCTTCCTGAGGGCAAGACGCCATTCGAGATGTTGTACAGGTACAAGCCTGACATGTCACATCTTCGTGTGTTCGGCTGTCGCTACTTCTCCCAGATTCCACCAGAGCATTGTGTGAAGAATGGACCTCACTCCTCCGAGGCGTTGTTTATGGGTTACCCCGAGGGCATAAAGGGGCGGAGGCTGAGAGACTGTACAACGGGCATGTTTTTCAACAGTAGAGACATGGTGTTCGATGAGGGTTCAGTCATGCATCAGCAAGACCTCACTCTGTCATGGCGCATGTCGGACGTACCTTCTGATTCCTCCCAGCCCGCAACATTGCCATTGATGTCTTCAACACTCGCACCCTCCACTAAGGCTGTCCCTGACAGTGGTGTTCTCCGCAGATCAGGTCGTCATCATATCTTAACGGAGAAGGGCAAGGCTGTAGAGGATGAGCTACATCGGTTGAGAAACAGTCACCTTCGGAAGGTTTCGGGTGCGAGTGAGGGGGTGCCAGACGACGATGATTTGAGTGAGGGGGTGGTCAGTGAGGAAGATGATGGAGGCGAGGTGTTTTCGGAACACCAGGTCAATCTAATAATAACGGAACAGTCTCACCTATCGATCAGAAGCAACAAACGACAAGATCCGGCTCAACTGGACTATGACATGTCCATTCCTCCAGCGACGTACGAAGAGGCTATAAGACATTCAGATCACAATGGGTGGAAGGAAGCGATGGTAAAGGAACTGATGACAATGAAGGAGATGGGCATTTGGAAGTGAGTGGAGCCACCACCTGGTCGCAAGCTCGTGGGAAATCGATGGGTGTTTGAGTTCAAACTGGTAGACTTGAAGGGAGGTTTGAAGTTCAAGGCACAGCTGGTCACACAGGGCTTCTCGCAGGTACCAGGGGTCGACTTCCATCAAATATATGCACCAGTCGCCAGACAGAGCTCTGTGAAATTGCTCATAGCACTCGCGGCAAGAAATGATTGGGAACTCGATTGTTTTGACATGAAAAGAGCCTTTCTTCATGGAAAACTCACAGAGGAAATCTATATGAAGCAGCCGAGGGGATTCGAGAAATACAGTGCTGTGGGGATACTCTTGGTGTGTTCACTCTTGCGCTCACTGTATGGACTCAAGCAGGCCACGTTCGACTGGTACACCACACTGTGTAAACTTCTTAACGAGCTCGGTTTCACCCGGTCCGACGTGGATCTGGCTGTCTTCATCTTTGACAGGGCTGGGGAAGATGGACGACAGGTGGTCTGCATAATCGTCTGGCATGTTGACGATGGCCTCGGGGGTTCGAACAACAGGTATTTTCTTGACTGGGTAAAGGGAAAGATCAGGGAGCAGTTTGGCATCAGTGACCTCGGGCCTGTCTCGTTGTACCTTGGAATCGAGATTGAGAGGAGGCGGGAGACACGGGAGGCTTGGATCCACCAGGAGTCTTACATCGACCATATCTGCGAGGAGTATGGGCTTGCCGATGTGAATCCAGTGTCGCTTCCGATGGACCCCAATCATCCCTTCAGTCAGGACAGCGATGTGCACCCCGACATCCTGAACTTAGCACATGCCTACCGAAAGATAGTTGGTGAGTTAACTTATTTGGCAACGTGCAGCCAACCAGATATAGTGCAAGCCGTTCAGTGGCTGGCACAACAGTGCACTCACACAGAACCACGTCACTATGCCGTGGCGAAATGTCTACTGCGCTATCTGAAGGGAACAAAGTCCTGGTGTATCCGATACGGGAGTCCAAGTGTTGATCACAGTGTGCACGCCTATACTGACTCGGATTGGGCAACGTGCCCAACAGATCGCATCTCGGTGACAGGATACATCTGGTTCTTTTACGGGGGCCCAATAGCACACATCTCTAAGAAACAACAAACACTAGCGCTGTCGTCTACCGAAGCAGATCTCTGGATTCGTTTGGCATTCGAGTCCTTAAACCAACAGGTCGCTCTCTCATTCATCGTGTATGCAGATAATACAGGAGCTATATCATTGTCTTCCAACCCACTTAATCACTCCCACACTAAACACGTGGACGTGTGCTATCACTTTCTTCGTGAACACATTGCGAAGGGGACGTTTACACCAAAGTGGATTCCAACCCATTGAAATGTCGCTGATGTTCTCACCAAGCCTCTTCCTCGTCCATCTTTCCAGGTCCATTGAACAGGTCTGTCGCTGGTGCCACACTGAGGGGGTGTGTTGAGTGTTTTATTCTCGGACTGACACTTAGATTAGTGTACTGGACTTTAGCAGCACAGACACCAGGATTGTCACGTGACGTGCAGATGCATAGATGCTACGATAGTGGTTTCTTTTCTTTCCTCAGTCTGTTATCCAATGACTGAGGTATGTTATGATATGGTACATGCTGCACCGGGACTGACGTAGCTCAGGCAGCTGCTTTCTCTGTTTCTAGGTTCGCAACCTTCATTGTAGATTACTTAGTCCGTTATCCAATGACTGAGCTGCTTTCTCTGTTTCTAGTGAATACTATGGACATCTTTCCAAGTTGTGGTTGAGTAGTCAAACATTTTCATTCTTACCTGCAGTGATGAGGCTGATAGCATATCTGCTAGTTTTTGCCTGTTCATAGCTACTCGGGAAGTGCCGCTGGCGGCGGCTGAAACCTTGCTTGCAACACGATCACTTTCCTCTTTGATAGCTGGGGGCCAGGGCAGCATGTGAAAGAGTGTTGTTGTTACTATGTGAGGTAAGTCTCCTAGTATATGTTTGTGGCTGCAGGCAGAGTTGCAAGTCGTGAACTTTTGAGCATTCTCTTCTGTCGTACAGCCAGCTACGGACATATTATAGCCTACCATCTTATTGTAGTCTATCGAAGTATTTTACAGTAATTCACATGTTGTATGTGTGCAACAAAGTGTGGAGATAAAATACAGCAAGATTTTCTCTATGGCGTTCGGATGGGTCATATCAAACAGTGTTAGTGATGAGGGAGGAGAGGGGTCGGCGCGGAGAAGGGCTGTAGCCGCAGGCCTGAATGGCTGAGGCTCACATGTGACTTATGTCAGCATGACGTCCAGAGTTCACCGCTGTAGAAATATGACTCATCTCATGCTAATGTTCGGGCTTGTGTGGTGGGTGGGGTGAGCTTGGGCTGCTCTTCTCACTGCGAGAATGAAAGAAATCCTAAGAACGCATATAAAACCAGGTAGTTAGGTCTTACATTGACATACTAGTCAGGGGTTCATATCGGACTTGATCGAGTCGCACATTGATGAAACCGATTGCTTCGTCCTGAGAATCAACAGCGACAATAGGGAGTAGATCAGAACCGAAAATCTCTCTGAGAAAAGTTCAGGAGATATATCATCCTCAACGCCTGTACTGGTGTCACGTACTCTTGTAGCAGAGAATCGTTTTCGTCTATGCCTTCGACGATAACAGTCTCGAACTGCCTTCTCACAGGGTTTCTCCTGCCATCGAATACCCCACCTACTCTCTCGTTGCGAGTGGTCAAGCATTGCACTCATGCGAAGGAAGTGAAAGTCATTTACGATGCCCCTATAGTGTGCATCGTGAAGTACTCTATTGGGGAATGAAGGAATTGTAGACCTTTTCAAATCCTCTACTGAATTCATCTTGTTTTTTTCTGTGAACATATAATCTGGGACGAAATAGATCTATGTGTGGGTTATTTCAGTCGAACATTCTACGTAGGCAATCACTTGCCCGACCCGCATTATTACACTTTCCCTACAAGATACACTTGGCAGCAAATTCCCCGTCATACGCGGCATCCACGATGACAGGACTCTTCCCCCGAGTTCTAACAAGCAAGGTTTCAAACGTTTAGCAGCTGTGCTTGTAACGATACCTGCGATTCTACCGTTGTCAGTGTAGAAGAGATAGCCCCATTGATTCGGAAGTTCGAGGATCTGCACTGTATTGGGAATTGCACCGTTGATGACACGGTACGCAGACGTGTCATGGTGCTTGTGGACAAGCTCTACGAGGAGTTCCGAACAGTGAGGTAATGCTTCGGACGGCTTCAAAAACTACACAGCACCTATAGGTGGCAGTCACTGAGATTACACATATTGACTAGAATCGTACGGATGGCACGTTGGTTTCCAGTTTCTCCGAGGATCGCCCACTCCTCGAAATTTTCTGCACTCTTGAGTGCATAATGAACGACTCCATGACTCCAGCCAGCTCTGCTGCGAGTAGGTTTAGCCAAGCCACCAGCTTCATTCGTAGGGTTGACGCGTGCGCCAGGATTCAAACGAATTAAACGAGTTATGCCAGTCTTGAAAGTAGCACACAGGTCATCTGCAACCTAATTACATGATTAGTAGGCAGCAAGAATCAGATCCACAAAAATATAAAGTATACACTGGGGTTTTCTTCGACAGGAGTAAAGGTCAAAGTATCGAACATCCAAATATTCAAACTTAGTGCGGGTACTGACTTGCGCACAATTCCGACAGAATCTCTTTGTCTGCTTACGTGACTTGAAAGTCTTCCTAAATTACCAAATACAAATGTCTTGAGATAGTACCGTTACATGCGTCCACACGTGCAGCCGCATCCCGAGAGTTCCGGTATGCCTTTATTGCCTGCCTCTTGTCAGGTAATTCTGATTGTGATAAAGCAAGCGGGGTCATGGACTTCAGATCCCAGTCGACGATCTGTGATTATAAGGGTTAGACTGGGACGTACCGACGCTAGTTGCTATTGAGTCAGAGTTCTAAGTTGTACTGTTCGGTCAGCTCGTTTCCTTCGTCGAATGTGGAAAGCTCACCAAAGACTGGAACTTCGGGTATTGGGGGTGACACCTATCACCAAATCCTTGCACTGGTAATACTGCGGCTGCTCGTTGGGATCATCGGGGCTGATGCTCTCAATAAGATTACTGCTCAAGGCACGAGGCTAATGGCAGAGTCGTCGATCAGCTCAGACAAAGGCCTCCCTCTCTATATATATAGGTTGCGGAAATGCAAAAAACACGATTCAGTTGGTCTAAGGCTCTGTCCTGTGTTCTCTTTCCAACATTCCGCCACCCCCGATGAGATATTTCACTCGCAAAGCTGCTAGTAATGTATGTCGTCCGTTCGCTTGCTCTTTCTTTGTGCTTACCCACACCTGCATCCGTTGCAAGTTCGCCCTTTCGATGCCTGCTGCCGTACGTTTTCCAAAGGACTTACCCTGCAACATGCCCATAACACAGCGCCGTAGGAGATAGTGGCGATCAGAAATGAAGACATGCTGAGCCAATTCATGGCTAGGGCCTCTTGCAATGATGGAATCGCTTTGGGTGTCAAGTCCTTTCACGTCAATTTCACAGCTACCATTACAGGTTTGGGGTTGCTTCGGAAGTGTATACTATTACTCCAGAATATTGAAGACCTGGAGTTGCACCTCGTCAAACTTTCTCCCTCTTCTTGGATCCACGTTCTTCGCCGTGTCCGGTTCAAGAAGCTACAATTCTTTTCCAGTAATTGTCCTCATGACGTCTTGGCTCCCTTCCTCTCTGCAGCAAGCGCCATGCGATCGTTGCAACTACTCGTTGGCTGTGGAAGCAGACAATGCCACTTGAAGGGTCGTGCATTGCCGCTTTTGACAGATGTGACCGCAGGTAATGCTTGCATCACAAGTGTGGTAGACAACAACCCAGTGGAGAGGGTCGCCATCGTTGATGTTGGTATTTGTGATAACCTAGCCTTTCCATTCACGATAAAATCCTTGTCGGCCTCGACATCTACCATCACGACCCTCCACATCGACTTTGATCCGGATGACCGTTGAAAGTATGAGAAGATGGAGACCTGGGAATATACCTGAGTCTCCTAGAATGACAAGGGGGGTCTCAGTTCGACCCTAGGGGGCCAGAGTTGCTTGGCAGGGAGTCAGAGAGGAGAGAAAGAGACAGAAAACGCGCCCTGAAAGTCCCAAGAATGGCTGAGATAGCGTCTACTGACTGTCTGATAAGGGAGAAACAATATCCGAAGCCTCCGGGCTTGGATTTCCATCTGGCTCTGTCTGTGTTAAAGCAGCTGATATTATTCTAAGTAAGTACAGTACATGCTAAGTACGAGTCTGGCTTACATAAGCCAAACTCGTCCAAACACTAAGTAAAAAAAAAGGTAAAGTAAAAGAATAGAAACAGAAACTAAGATGAAAACAAAGAAATATAGTATTTACCATGGTAGGGAGGATGCCCTCCCTACACTGTGACATCTTGAGGCAGCTGCACGAAGTCGCACCAGAACTCACTGCCCTCAAGCTCGTGGAGAGGCAGCACCCTGCATCGGTCGGTTCTCTCTACATACTTACTGATTAATACTAGCTCATACACGCTGTGAATTTCAGGGCCGATTTGTGCGACGTCGTCGTCCGTGGAACGATGCATCCACATGGAGCATCGACTTATCCCGCTTCAGCCATCTTCATCGCTTTCTCTTACGCACAGCGGCCGCTCTGGTGGATGAGGATGATGGGGAGAGCAAGGAAAAGGAACTTCTCAGCGTGTGGACCGCAAAATCAGCAAGGTTAGATTATATCACGCTTTGGTACCTGGCAGACTCGGCAGCAGACATTCTGAGGTTGTGGAGGCGTAGTTTTGCTCGTGGCTGGACGGTCCTTGCACATGCTAGTTCCCCCTCATGGGACCAATTTTTGTAGTCTTACACCCGTACGGAGCGCATCTGCTCACAGCGGTAACGATTTTCTGTGCACATCCTTGCCTAACGCAAGCATCCAGGTCCGTGGTTAGAACATAGTTCGTGCGGTGTTTCTATGCTCAACTACAGTGAGAGGTGCCATAGCAACTGTAGCAACAAAGAAGAAGCACGCAATTTGGTAGTGACACTTCAGTGTTCCAATAACTGCAACCCAGGGACAACTATCCAAGTAACCATTCAACTAGCATTCCCCCTGGTGAAACGCCGTTGAAGATGTGGCACGAGAAACCAAAGAAGTTGCGATTGTCACAGCGTCGAATGGTGTATAATTCCCCAAACACCACACCAAGTTAGCTGAGCGATTCAAAGACATCGGCCGGAAACCGTTCGCATACTTGGTCACACGACCATGTCGACATCGCGTCGAATCACCCTTCGGCAGAACGACGACTTTGCGAATCTGCTAACATGAATGAGTAAAGCGAGACGCGAGTCCCTGATGGGACAAACGCACGCAGATTCAAAGGTTAAGAACACCGCAATCCAAGTCCACGGAATGCTGTGCCATGCAGGCCTCACTAAACAGCAGGCCGCAACGGCATATACAAAGCTGTGCAGAATACGCGGTCGTAATCAGCCCGACCTGAGGAGAAACGAAATCATAAAGACGAGATGCCAGCATGTCCAAATTGGACGTAAGGCTCGCAACGGCGGGCACAAACAGCCCCTGCTAAGATTGGCATAACCTACTTGCACGACGGGAGGCCCACAACTGTAAGCACACAGCGACTGCTTGTAGGCCTTGGTACGTACTAGTAGCGCGACATTTCGTTGGGTTTCGAATGTTTTGCTTAAATAATCAAAAGCCCCCCATCCCACCTAATTAGGTTAAACCGACAATCCATTATTATTCGCTGCATCTACTTAAAATCGTCGTGGGCTGCACACGCAAGCACGGCATCCAGGATAGTAACATATATGATTAGGACATTTGACCGCGGACCACCTTGCGGTCTGATATATTGTACTGTTCAGACAGCCTGTGGACATACCGTGAAGGTCAGTGGTAAGACCAGAAATGACAATAGACGCTGACTTTAAGTATTCGGCGGGTATCACAAGCGATACACGTGGTTTCGTCGCCTTGAGCTGCCCTTTCACGAAGCTGCTTTGCGCTTGATACCAGTTGTGAGAATAGAAGTCGGTTGGCAGCTCGCCGACAGCCGGCCTCACACTTTCTCTGAGACTGGAAGTTCTGAAGTGGGGCCAGGCACCAGAGGTTGCTTGCCACTCGCCTGAGTACTGAAGGCGGAGGTGCAGAGCATCCAACATTCGTAGCCAAGCAGTGATGTGTTGGGAGCGCCAGTCTTTGTCGAGAATGTGATACGTTGCTTCTCCATCGTGGCCCTCATGGTCCGATTCGTCGGAGCTCATGCCGTCAAGGCCGAGTGACTGCACTACAGGGACAGCCTGGTCTTTGATTTCGGCATACTGGTAGGCAGTGTCGAGACGGCACGCGTACAGCTAATACACATCAGCAACGTAGAAATCACTCGACGGAAAGGCGCACCTCCTGTTTCCTCTGGCGTCGTCGATGTAGAGCTTTGCGGTCCTTACGAATAGCCTTGTCCTGCTGCAAGTTTTTGAACTGCGCCTTCATTCCAGCAACACGGGTTAGCCATGCTTCTGCTACAAATTCTAGCGTGTAATTATCCCCCTTGTAACGCCTTAAATACTCCACGGCGAACACTTGCGCAGCAGACCTATTCCACTCGGAGCGTGTATAGCCCTGAAGATCAACTGAGAAGTCGTCGACTGTACAACATGGGCCATGTCTGGGATCCCAGGCAGCAATCTTCTCCTGGCTGACGGACCGTGGCAAATCTTTGGAGCTTTCCAGGCCTAGCAGTTTCTGTCCGAGCTCCCGAACCGATTTCTGTTCACAGGTCGTGAATAGGCAAGCCAAGCCTAGTCGCCACACCTTACCTTAAATGCATTGTGTTCAGACGGCCGCGGTCGTGGAAGTTGCTTGACCTTTTTCTGACGGCCTCTAGCCAATGGCAAGGAGTTTCCAGATGTTGCCGTGGAATCAGGAACCGACGATCGAATCGAGCCATTTGGGAACGCCTTCGCTATCGCATCAGCAACAGCAGATTCGACAATCTGACCAAGTTCCTGTTGTATATTCTGCCGAATCTTGCTCTCGAGGGTCTCCTGAAGCTCCTGAAGCTCCACTGGAGCGAGGGTCTTCGTTTGCCAGTGCGTAAAACAAATTCAATCAATGCCTCCAGCTGTACCGAGAGTGTGAATTACCTTCGCTGAGCGCATAGGCAGCTGGCTGGTCCAACCGTGGCCACTGGTATTGGCCTTTTCAGGAGCACTCTGGGGGTCCAACGGACCGCGAGAAAACACACCTGCATCAAGCGGGCGAGGAAAGGCTGGGGGATCTACAACGATGGCCTGCGAGGTTCGTCAGCGCTTAGGTACCGCGAGTTGTGTTGCACCGAATACGAGCCTTTTTCTTTCCCGTGACTTCGGACCGTTCCGACTCTCCCTGAGCATCATTTGAGTCCAAGCTAAGGGCGTATTTTCTACCTGACACGGACCTTGCTTTTTTCAGCAACACTCCGCCCCCCAACCTCACTGTCTTCTGAATCGCTCTGACCGCTGTTCGCCATCTGCAAAGAGGGTCACGAGTCAACACAAGAATGCGATGATACTGTGCTAGTTTACTTTCCTCGTCATCAAGTTCACGCTCCTCCGAGGACCCGATGTGAAAGAGATCCTCGAACTCATCACCGCTTTCTTCTTCTCGGTTGTGACCTTCTCCGGGATCCTCTGTATCGTACATTGACTCGCCGGCGACGGAGTGATACCCGTCTTCTTCGCACGCAACCTCTTCACCGTCCCCTCCTTGCTCGGGATCTGGAGCGTTGCCTGCAAACTCGTCGGCGCCAGAACTACACTTAGCTTCTGAGCACACAGCCTCTTCGATGTTCCTTTCTCGCTTGGGATTTGCAGCGTCGCATGAAGACTGGATCCCAGGATCCAATGCAAGTGTTTGCGGTTGTCTCGTATCTCCCGTCTGACCGGTGTAGGGAGAGAGTCCTCCCCACCATGGTAATTCCTATATTTCTTTGTTTTTACCTTAGTTTTTGTTTCTATTCTTTTACTTTACCTTTTTTTACTTGGTGTTTGGACGAGTTTGGCTTATGTAAGCCAGACTCGCACTTAGCATGTACTGTACTTACTTAGAAGAATAATAGCCGCATTACCACCAGACGAGCAGACCGAGTTCCGAGCCCGAGGGACTCGGAACATTAGTTTCTCCTTATCAGACTCTCATTAGACGTTATCCCACCTGCTTTTGGGATCTCTAGGGCGTGTTTTCTGTCCTTTTCTGTCCTCTCTCACCCTCTACCAGGCAACTCAGCTCCCTTGGGTCGAACTGAGACCCTTTCCCACTCTAGGAGACCCACAGGTATTTCCCTAGGCCTCCCATCTCTAAACCTTTCACCAGTCTCTTTGCTAACAGTATGCATCTTGACGAAGATCGTCGGCGCAAGAGACTTCGCCAGTACATGTGGATTTCTCCGGCTCTGTGTCCCTTCTGCGTTTTCTTACCCGGAGCTTCCCCTGGTGTTCCTTTGGGGTAACCCCTTGTTCTTGATCACCTTTCGCTCCGGTGACGGTGGTATGTATGTCTTCGTCTTCATCTTCATCTTCATCCTCCCTTCCCCGCTTTCTTGCCAAGATCTACAGCCAATGGTTAAATCCCTTCAAAGGAGAGTTTTGAAACAGACCTCATCGCGTTGTGTATGCCGCTCAGCGTGAGCCGCTGTTGAGTTAGTTGGTACCTACGTACAAGATGAGATGTAAGGACCCAGAAACGGAGTTCGACGCACGTCGACACTGGAAACCGGTACATCGCCTATTAGCCTCTTCCACACCCCTCCGAAGAAACCGGCAGGCCAAGGCAGCAGCCCCTTCGTCACATCTGTCCGTTCGGGTGTCGTATCGGAACCAGGCACGCCGTCTGGAACGATCACATCGGCAGGTACTTCCTCGTGCGTGTTCTGCTGGACATAAGTCGAGTCTTCCGTGCTGACAGAAACGTCGTTCCCAGCTTTTGGCTTGGACGCAGTGAACAATCATGATGGGCCAGCCTTTGCACCTGTAAACATACCTCATCACAACTCGGAAGCCTTGGATGGGATACTTGCTTGCGATTCTGCTTGTGACGTGTGAATCGTGCAGCCTGCTTGCGTACTATAGCTGCTAGCCGTATGTCAGTCCCGGCACCAGAAACATGAGCGATATCAATAATACCTCGGGAGAGAGCATCTTCTGCGACCTTCTTGTACGGATGGAACGGCTCGCGAGAGTGCGCACTTGTAGGACGTCGACTGGCCTGGGGCATCGAATGCTTTGTTCTTGGAACCCAGTGGGTGGCCTGGAAGTACATATAGGTGTAACGGCCCGTACTTTTTCACTACTAGTTGTAGCGTACTCTTAGCGTAGTTTTCCATATTTATCTACTCTCTGGTTAGGGTTACTCAGACGCGCTCATAGACGCTTAACTTAGTCAGCTGATTCGTCAGCGTAGCCGCATTGACTCAGCATGGAGCGCTGCAGCCAATAGCATTTATCTCTCGCTTGTTTGGTTTGTTCTACGACGTTCCTCGGAACAAACACTCGTAGTAGTATAAATACCGTCTCTCTTGTCGTAGATACTCCAATCGAGTTCATTTGTGCACTGTCGCATTAACTCTTTCCCAAGCCCTCTACTCTCTATCAGTCAAGGAGTAACCGAGTATAGTCCTTGTGATTATAAGCGTTACACTTGAACTCGATTACCAATACTCCCTTACTCCGCTTGCACCCAGGCATATAGGGCAACCATACCCGGACTCCAGGGTTAAGGAGCTTCGTCTTCTTTGTTTTTCTTCTTCACGAGACGACGCCTTTAGTCTCGTCCCCTTTACGGCAAGGGGTTGTGTTTGAAGAAGACCCGTAGTTAGTAGTCCCGCTGTCCGTCAAGGGCAGTGTGAAGGTGCAACCCACATTAGGGGGTGGAAGCACATAGCGTAACAGTAGTGCCCCTACGTCACGGGAGGTAGAAACGTACTACCAGTATTCCCAGTTACACCGTACTATAGTTGAGACAGAGTACCGCCACTGAGGGCAGGGAAAATCTCGCTTCAAGATTCCTCGAGTAAAGAAGTCGGAGTCTTTGGCTCCCCAGATTAGGTTTTCTCCTTACCTTAAAAAGGAAGAGTCGCCCGCTCGCCCGCTCCTGTTCGCTCGGGAAATCACTCCCCTCGAGCAACAAATCTTTGGAACACCCGAACCTCTTCTCCCCTGCCTCTTGCCACTCCCTCTTCGCTCCCCCTCTCCCGACCCCAACCTACTCGGTTTCGTCCTACACGTTCCGTACAGCTTACGGAATAGACAAACCATCCGCTCCCCCCCACGCACCCCAGTAACTTTCACCGGTCATGGACCAATTCAACCAAGACCAGCTGCAGTTCATGCAGCAAATGACTGCGTTAATCTCCGCGCAGGTTGCCAACCAGGTGGCGCAGCACGTCGCCAATGCAGTGGCCGGCGCGCAGCAGCAGCAGGGCGGAGGGGCCGCCGCTAACCCCAACCAAAACGTTGACCCCACGAAACGGGGCGTTGCCAACCCGGGTATGTTTGACGGGTCAATCAGTAAGTTTGAGGAATGGTGGGCCAAAATGAAGGCCTTCATCATCATGGCCCAGTCGACTAGTCCCCGGGCCAGGACTCTCATGGTCTGGACCAGGATGACCGGTCCGATTGCCGGGGCATACGCGCGGGCGCGTATCGACCAGTGCCTCCCCACCGGCACTTGGCCTTCGTACGACGACTTGGTGGCGGAAGTCGAAGCGCGCTTCAGGCCGCTTCACAACAAAGACTGGGCTAAGGATCAGCTCAGCAAAATTCGGCAAGGATCGGCCAGAACGGAGGAGTTCTTGGCCAAATTCAACGCACTTAGGACCGCGTCTGGGGTATCCGACGACTACGCTATTTTCATGCTGGAGAGGGCTATCCGTCCTGAAATTCTTCAGCAAATCTTCGTTCAGGGACGCCGAAAGGCTACCTGGACCAAATACGACGTCGAGGTCAGGTGCCTCGGTGCTGCCTTGGAGGCGGTCAGGCTCAAGACTGGCGGTGGGTCCTCTCGATGGGGACAACAAGGTTTCTCGCGACCCTCGCCTGGGGTTACGTCAGGGCAAGGCGCACCCATGGATATTGGGGCTGCGCAGGGTGGTTCCGGAAGCCGCCCTAAAAAAGACTTTTCTAACTACCAATGCTACGCGTGCGGTCAAAAGGGCCACATTCGTCCGCATTGCCCGCAGGCCGGAAACAAAGGGAAAGGGCGCCAGGTACGCTCTGAGGGTGTTGATCTGCGGCTGGCCGCAATGGACGGTATGACGTTTGAGCAGATAGTTGCTCACGTCTCTAAGTTAAAAGAATCGGAGCTGCAGTGAAGTCGGGTCCTGCAGGCTCGGACAATGTTAGTACTGGACTTGTTTCTTTTCTTCCATATAGTTTCTCTTCTCGTTGCATTTCGGTCTCTTCTAAAAATAGTATAAAAGAAAACACAAAAATAGAACATACAAAAACACAAAAAAGGGTGTCATTCTCGGACATAGTTACCGTAAATAGGTTTTCTTCTCTCTCGGTAGATAGTATGGACGACGATTCGGACTTTGTACCTACACCGTCTGTTGGAGGGTCCCGAAAGGGCTCGGGACCGGACGTTAAACTGGCACTGCTTAATTCTCCAAGCAATAAAACCTCCAAAAATAGCGTTTCGGAAGGATCCGAGTCGGTTAGCGATGCTCAGGTGACAGTACCGCCAAAATCCCGAGTTCGCACGCTCAACTTAAAGGATCACGTTGCTGTACCTATCATTATTCGCACTAGGAAGGGTGACGCACACGCTGTGCAGGCCTTGTTGGACTCCGGTGCTACAGGTGTTTTCGTGGATGCCAAATTCGTTGATCGAAAGAAGCTTCCAAAGTTGTCTCTCCCACGAGCTGTGGACGTATTTAACGTTGATGGTACTCTTAACTCCGCTGGAAGGATTACACATCAAGTACCGCTTAGAGTTCAATTCGGAGATCACTTCGAAGAGTTAGTAGCCGATGTCACGGATCTGGGATCTCACAACATGATTCTGGGTCACACGTGGCTTGCCACCCACAACCCGGAAGTCAATTGGAAAACCGGTGAAATCTCAATGAAGAGGTGTCCTCGTAGTTGCAGGCGACTCGCACCGAAGCCGGCCTTCGTTAGACGTGTCGAAAAAGAGGAGGTCCAGGCCCTCGAAGACTGGCATAATATATTCAGAGCCGACAAGCAGGAGGCTCCTAAAAAGGACAAAACCCCTGAGGAACTGGTTCCGAAGGAATATCATGATTATTTAAGCGTCTTCTCTGTTCAGGAATCCGAACGCATGCCGCTTAGGAAACCATGGGACCACGCGATAGAACTAAAGGAGTCATTTGTTCCGAAAAAGGGAAGGTTGATTCCTCTGAGCAAACCGAAGTTAGCAACTTCGTTGATGGACAGCTTAAGAAGGGTTATATTCGGCCTAGTAAATCGCCACAAACTTCTCCCGTGTTCTTCGTCCCTAAGAAGGATGGAAAGAAACGTATGGTACAGGATTACCGTTATTTAAACGAGCATACAGTCAAGAACTCGTATCCGCTGCCACTCATCTTGCAGCTTGTTGACAAGTTGAAGGGATGTAAATTATTTACGAAAATGGACCTTAGGTGGGGATACAACAACATCCGGATCAAGGAAGGTGACGAGTGGAAAGCTGCTTTCGTCTGTCACCGTGGAGCCTTTGAGCCGCTGGTTATGTTCTTTGGCTTATGTAACTCCCCTGCCACGTTTCAAAATATGATGAATGACATCTTTGGTGATATGGAGGATGTTCTAGTAGTATACATTGACGATCTTATGATATTTACGAAAACGGACGATGAGAAGGAGCATGACAGGATCGTGCTAGAAGTGCTTAGAAGGTTGAAGGAGAACGACTTGTTCGTTAAACCGGAGAAATGTTTATTTAAGCAAAAAGAGGTCGACTTTCTGGGTATGATAGTTGGCACGAATGGAGTTAAGATGGACCCCGCTAAAGTCGCTGCTGTGCGCGATTGGCCGGTCCCCACTTCTGTTCGTGGAGTCCGAGGCTTCCTTGGCCTTGCGAACTTCTACCGACGTTTCATAAAGGATTTCGCGCAGGTCGCGCGCCCCCTTAATGACCTGACTAGAAAGGACACTCCGTTTCTCTGGTCCGACAAGTGCCAAGTGGCGTTTGATACGTTAAAGGAAGCCTTCACGACCGCGCCTATTCTTATGTTCCCCGATCAGGATCGGAAGTTCCGCTTAGAAACCGATGCCTCGGATTACGCGACCGGAGCCATGCTCTCGGTAGATTGCGATGACGGCCTCTGGAGACCAGTTGCCTATTCGAGTCATTCACTTAGTGGAGCAGAGCTAAATTATACGGTTCATGACAAAGAGATGCTAGCCATCATTCGCGCTCTTGAGCAATGGCGTCACTACCTCGAGGCTACCCCGTACCAGTTTGAGATTTGGACGGACCACCACAACCTTAAATGGTTTATGACGTCGCAGAAGCTTCAACCACGCCAGGCGCGTTGGGCGCAGTATTTTAGTCGTTTTAACTGTGTTATCGTCCATAAACCAGGAGTTTCGATGGGACCACCGGACGCTCTCTCACACCGCAAGGACTTGGTAGAAAATCGCGAGAACGCTAAGTCTGAGGAGTCGTTATTTATCAAACCCGAGCAAGTGCGTGCTGTGCGCTTAGAAAATCCCTTCATAGAAGAACTGCGCAGTGTAATGGCCGAGGTTGATGCTGGAACGCTCGACCGACGCGACGGTTTGCTGTATGATGGAGACAAAGTTTTCGTGCCTGAGGCACTTAGACAGAAGGTACTCGCTGCTCTTCACGATTCGCCCCTAGCGGGTCATCGAGGCATAAAAGGAACTCAGGAGTTGATCACACGCTGGTTCACGTGGTCCACCTTGAAGCCCGATGTCGAGGAGTACGTAAAGCACTGTCAGACGTGTCAAGCTAGCAAGCCTAGTAACAAGCCGCCGGCAGGCGAACTCAAATCTTTACCTGTCCCTGATGGGCCTTGGAAGGATCTCACGACCGACTTTATGGATATAGGAGTCAGGAGCTCCTCTGGGAAGTCTTACGTCTTAGTCGTCGTTGATCGGTTCTCTAAGGAAGCAGAGTTCATCCCCTGCACCGAAAAGGAAACTGCCGCTAGTACGGCACGGCTTTATTTAACTCACGTCTGGAAGCATCACGGCCTTCCGCAGTCTCTCGTCTCGGATCGCGGACCGCAGTTCGCGTCTCAGTTCTCAAAGGAGTTATTTAAAATGTTGGGTGTCGAGCAGAAACTCTCGACGGCGTTTCATCCACAGATGGATGGTCAAACAGAGCGGTTGAACCGCGAAATTCAGCAGTACTTACGGATGTATGCAAACCATCAGCAGGAACGATGGGAGGATTGGCTTCCCTTGGCCCAATTCGCGTACAACAACTCCAAGTCTTCTTCTACTGGCAAGTGCCCCTTTGAAGTTACCCGTTCATATACACCACGGATGGGCGTCGAGCCGACGACTTCTAAGGTAGAAGCAGCAGAGGAGACCGCTAAAGACTGGTTCCAAGTGTTCCAGGAAGTGCGCGAAAGTTTGGGAAAAGCTAGGACTCGTCAGAAAACTCAGGCAGATAAACGACGATCCCCTTCCCCTGCTTACACCGTAGGCTCGCAGGTTTGGCTGGCTACCGACCACTTGTCGCTGAAAGATCGGCAGAGCCGAAAGTTGACCGAAAAGTGGATAGGCCCGTACGAGGTTTCGGACGTTTTACCCAACGCCGTTAAATTAAAGTTACCGCGCTCGATGCGCATACACCCGGTAGTGAACATTTCACGGGTGAAACCTTATCTCGGTGCTCTTGATGGGCAACCGGTTACTTGGCCCGGCCCACAACGGGTTACGGATGAAGGAGATGTCGAGTTTGAAGTCGAGAAAGTTGTTGATTCCCGCTTGAAGCGTGGTAGTCTTCAGTTTCTCGTGCATTGGAGGGGATACCCGGAGGAGGATCGCACTTGGGAGCCTAGGTCTGCTCTTAAGAATGCCCAGGAGGCGATAGACGACTTTTACAAGCTCCACCCCGGTGCCCCCCGAAAGCTTCGTTTACTCTCGACCGAAGGTCTCTTTTTCTCCGCTATACCCGACCCTTTGACTGCTGTGCAGCCTATCTGGTCTCGCCTGGAAGTCGAGCCATAGGAGGGGATGGTGTAACGGCCCGTACTTTTTCACTACTAGTTGTAGCATACTCTTAGCGTAGTTTTCCATATTTATCTACTCTCTGGTTAGGGTTACTCAGATGCGCTCATAGACGCTTAACTTAGTCAGCTGATTCGTCAGCGTAGCTGCATTGACTCAGCGTGGAGCGCTGCAGCCAATAGCATTTATCTCTCGCTTGTTTGGTTTGTTCTACGACGTTCCTCGGAACAAACACTCATAGTAGTATAAATACCGTCTCTCTTGTCGTAGATACTCCAATCGAGTTCATTTGTGCACTGTCGCATTAACTCTTTCCCAAGCCCTCTACTCTCTATCAGTCAAGGAGTAACCGAGTATAGTCCTTGTGATTATAAGCGTTACAATAGGCCACGACCAAGACAAAGGACGCACGAACAAAGATAGGCGATACGTGCCATTCGGCAGCGTAACGGTGCCTCGAGGCCCAGGATAGATTCGATCCCAGCTGCACCCTCTTTTCGCACGGCACTACCCCCATGGAAAGACATGCCAACGGGTAACTGCCGTGTACAAACTCGAAGCAACAATCCCAGGATTGACGGTAGTGGTAAACATCGGAGGGCATTTTCCCCTAACTCAGAACGACATGTGAGCCCTCAAGCAAGTCGAGGCAGAGTGCATGCGAAGAACGTTGCCTGGAAGGGTTTTGCGCGAGCCACGAACGGCCGTCTGGGAGAACTCCCATGAGAGAAGCACCAGAACTGGATGGGAACGATCTAACCTCGTCTCCCGCAAGTATAGGAAAGGACGGAGTATGCCTCACTTGTGTAACCCTCGCCAGAAAGTCCACGTCCATGACATCCCGAACGACTCCACGTTTCTACCTCGCCCCAAGTCAGTATCGCAGAGTAGCATGGATGGGAAAGGCGAGGAGAACTTCGCTGACATGATCGGCACTAAGACGGTGCAAAATATACGTCGTTCGTGGTACTTACCTGGCAGAGCACCGGGTCGAGTCCCACCCGCACGATTATCTCTTTCGTCCCAGGTCAGCAGCATGGATGGGAAAGGCTAGGAACACATCACTGACATGAGTTCGGTACTAAGACGTTCAAACATACGCGATACGTGGTAACTTACCTGGAAGAGCACCGAGTCGAGCCCTATTACCTTGCATGCATATCTAGTGCATAAGAGACACCCATCCACGCCGTCTGATTACATACGCTAGTCACATGACCAACCTCATGTCGGACGTTTCGAGCCCAGTGCAAGTTGCCGTTTGTCGTTTGTCGTTTTGCTGCCATCGATTCATTTGTCGTTTGACCTGTTTCAGAGCAAAAGCACAAAGGAGGCACGGTGCTCCCGTGACATCGAGTGAGATCCCAGTCGAGCTATGCTGCGGCTCGCGAACCGAGGATGCGCTGCTCTCTGGTATCTGTGACGAGGCCATGCACGAAGACTCGCCTCAGAAGCAACTAGGGCGTACATGACGTTTCACTGGCAGTAACTCATTCCGCGCTGAGGATTACTGTACAGGTCTGCCTACACACTGACTATCAATTACAAGAGGCCCCTCCCATTCGCTCCGGCGGTCTTTCTGGCCATGGTCAACGCACACATTTTTTCGTATGAAGTACAGTAGTATTTGTTTACAAAAGGGGTTCATCGAAAGTTACATTCGTGGTAGTATCTTCATCCGCATTAAGTCAGTGGCATGCATCATCGTGATGATGAATACAGGAGAGGGTAATATAAAGGTGGCCATGGGAGAAAACTTGTCTAGTATTCCAAGGTACAGGTAAGAGGTGTGTTGGGTTTCGGTGGAAGTAAGAGGTATGCAGGGCAAAAGTAGGTGCATTTCCGACTGTCGCAGGAGCTATTATCCCATATACCAGGTGTTCAAGTGGCCACTAGCAATGAGACGTTGCACTCAGCATTAAAGGAATTTCGCACGCAAACCTTTCGAAGTCAAAATTTAAGCAGGACAATTAGAGGTCAAATGGAAAAACAAATTATTCACAGACCTTTCCCCAGACACGAATCTCCAGTGGGAGAAAGGAATTGACCCATCCGACTCAGTCTTTTATTCCAGGAATTGTGATCAGTTTCATGGAGACTAGATTGCCTGCTGCGTGCACACCTGCCTCTGTCCTGGCTGCGCATCCAAGGCCCACCTAGTCATCGAGAGCTCGGAAATGAGTGTGATAGGAAGGAAAGGGAGAGTGTGTACCTTGACAGGGACATCTCCATTATCTTGAGATACTGCCCCGGTGCAGACTAATGCATCGAACACCACACCTTCAATAGTGCACAAAGTTGGCTGGCAGATATGTGTATGGAATGCATATTCTGGATGACATGTGGAAATGAAAGCACGCACATTCGCATCTGCTTGATGCGTGTCGAAGATAAGCGAGTACGTACGTACTAAATCGCAAAGACGACTGTTGCGCTACCAATTCTCCATGTAAACACTTTACTGACACTTAAGAGTAAGCTCTGGAGGAGAACGATGACAAAAGAAGACGGTCTATCTCACTGCTTGTAGAACCCTTTTCTGGGAGGAAGGCTTCCTTTGCATCCAAGTCTTGAGATCGCATTTCAGATGTACTCAGACATCCAGTCCGGTACGATCGGAGGACACTGAAGCGGAACTCGTAGTTTGCGGCAGTACCAGTCGTGCATCGTCTTCCTCCGAGGTTTGAGGGTTCGGGGAACGGGGAAAAAATATTCACTTAGCAGTTCGTCAATCCGAACGGACTGAAAAATGGGGTGCCAAAGCGATGTCTTGACTCATCCTTTGTATTCATCTGCTGTGCATGCATCAGATGAATACACATGTAGAATGGAAATATTCACTAGTCGTAGGTTGCATGGCCGCACCAGTCTGAGTACTTGCCAACCGCCTATGTTTCCTACTTTACTTGGATTAAAGAGAATGTGTGCAAGATCGCCAGTCACGGATACTAATGAAACATTGAACACGTAAACAGGGTCACATCGGAATAAAGTCACTCACGAAGTAGGCTGGGTTGTATGCAGAACTGCAAGGTCGACCCCAGATGGAGTGACGCGTGATGCGCCAACTGCAGGGCAGACGAGAAAACTTCTTATTCTGAGGGGGGCTCGTGGATGCGGTAGTCTTAGAAGAACTCGGTTGCTGAAACAATAGTACTACTGCAAGTTAGAGGGATACTGGCTCTGACACGACTGGCGATGCCACGTCTCCATAGAAAGATGAGATAGAGCTGGCAGAACGTGGTAGGCTAGAATTGGAGAACGACGGCCACACCAGTACCAGGAGAAGCAATGTTCACAGGGGATTACAGTGTGCGATGCATGGGTCGGTCGATATCGACGGCTGATCGATGAGCCGTACCTGTCCCTACATCGAATCTGCAGCAACCGCGTCGTTGGGAATGGCTGGTGTAATGGGCAGAACAAATAGAGCCTGCTCCCACCAGACATGGAATGTTTCGTGTAGGGTTACACATTTTACATAGGTGGTACACAAAATCTAGTCTTCAAAGTCACCGATACTACTTTCATCCTCAACAACCCTCGTCACCCAGTCCGGAACGGCAGTATCTCCTGCATTGGTTGCCCATGCTACAATCTGATTATGTATAGCATCCAGGTCCGCAAATCCTTCATCGGCACATTGTTGTAGTAGAGTCCGGGTAGTTAGTAAGCCAGCGGCGCTCGCACGCAGGTCCACTATCATATCGACGAAAACACGATATTCGTAAATCGGGGTCAAGGAAATCTTCGCTAAAGAGGGCAAAAGTAAGTGGGGTTCGTCACTACGCTGTAGGTGCGCCATATGTGCATCCAGGTACAACGCTCGTAGAAGCAACGCAGGTGGGCGGTTGCCTAAGTGGATATGAGAAACCCTGTTGATATGGGAGAAGAAGTGCCTCCAAGTCTCGGCCGCAACCTGTCTCTCCACACTGTAAGGAAGCGACACATAAAATTCTTGCACACTCCTCAGCAGCTGTATGACCACCATACTTGTAATGACGTCTGGAAAGCGGTCTCCTAAGAGTCGTGGTGCCCAATCCCTCAAAGTCACCTCAACGAAAGGCTTTGGTGCCCGCCCGTGACCCAACCATATGATGAGGCAGCCAGAGTTGTGGGCAATATCGAGGCTGGTACAGACCAGGTGTGAAGGCACTACCAGTTGGATACTTGTCATGAGCTCGTGGACGCCACCAGGACTTGGCTCTGGTGTAGCGTTTACATCCACTGCGAGGTCAACAAGTGAAGGTGCGCAGACAATTGCCAAGAAGGCAGTACAGGTATCGATGGATGACCAAATGTGCAGGGAAGAAAGGCGTTGTAGTGCCACTTCGGTTGTCCCATTGTCACCGGCCATCGTAGAGATCGCATCTTGGAGCCGGAGATCCTCTAAGAGTGGGAAGAACTCGAGGATAAGGGATAGCTCCGACAGAGTCGTGGCAGGCGTGGTGTCACAGACATTCGAGATACAGAGGGACTTTAAAGAGTGAGAATGGGAAGCAATCCCTGTATGAATGGCATCCCAGCTAAATGCGCATCTCTCCAAGCGCAGCGAGGTAAGACGTGGCATTGAGGTCTTTAACAGTCTATCGGGAACGTTCACTACATGCTCCTGAACTGAACAGGAGATGTTTCGGATCGATAGAGAGCGAAGTAGGGGGGCGCCATAGTTTGTATTGACGGACTCGAGAATCTCTTCGATTTCGCCACTGTGCCCTTCGATGTCGAAGATAGCACATCTGGAGAAGTGTTTGCCAGTGACAAGATTAACATTCGGTATTATGTTCTCGCCGTAGTCCTCGGTGAAGTCGTACTGATTGATGCCGATCCACAACGGCACCTTCTTGGTTCGCATTACAACTTCCCCGACCCATTTGTGGCCACCTGTAAAATTGAGCGCCTTGCGCCACAGCAGGGGATCCTCCAGAACGATGGCCCTCCACCTCCCACAGACCTGGCTCAGCACCCTCAGAATAGTGCTGTCCTTCACTCCTACTATGTGTTCAAATATCAGGAGGAGAACCTCAGGTGGGAGGCACGCAGCGACTGCGAACGTATTGCGTTGACGGCTCACGTGGAGCATCGCAAGCCTTAAAAATGTGTGGATATAGTCCAGCTGAGCCACGTTCGCCAACAAGATTGTTCGCAAGAGTTCGTCGGGCAATGTCACGGGTGGCACTTCATACAGTTGGCTATCGGCGATGGAATTAGTCGTGGCCATACTCTGAATGATCATGAGATCCCAATCCCGCAGCAATAGCTTCTCAACACTTACCGAAAGTTAAACGCAGGAAGAAGGTGGAAAGCGAGCTGAGGTCAAAAGGTAAAGCCACGGGATAAAAGTGTTTGAACGCCTTTCATGGTTGAGAGGACAAAGGAGATATGACCAAATCTGTTCGTTGCGGGGGATTCTGAGCATTCCGGCTGCACAAGCTGAGGGCACTGACGTGCCGAACAAGATCCGTCTACGAGGGCGACATTTCCAAGGCATCGCAAGCGAGTCCGGCTTGATAACAGTAAGTAGTCCCGGGCCCGTAGTGGATACCCTCCAGAGACAAATCCAAGTAAGCAGTCAGCTGTCAGAGCATAAATTATGATACTTAACGAAGTTTTGCCTTGACCAACACGATGGTTGGAATGTGAAGTATCGATGGATAGGCAGGTATCCCTCCGAAATTTGAGGTTTCGACAACATACTGGAGGATATGCACCAATGCTTGATACAATACTCAGGCCTGCAGCTGTGCAGGTCCAGTGAAAACTGTGTCGGATCGGGTGGGTTGTGAGCTGCTCAGGTCGAATTTCATCAGACCTCGTCTGCCGCAGTCGGACGAGATAGGATCCGTGGGAAGGTTTCTTTGCGTTCCGAAAATGGTATAATACAGGATGGGACAGCTAATAGCGGGCTCGTATGTACTAACCCGCACTCTAAATCGAACGGCCAGGAAGCGAATCGTGCGGGTGAAAGCATGGAGCAGGGGACACGCCCGAGTAGCATACAAATGAATTTCGAAACGAGTGCCGGGAGGGAGTATGGAGCGAGCAATGCATAATCTGAGGCGACCAAGAAGGCGCATGAAAAGTCCAAATGGTATGAAACGAGTGATGCGGAATCTGAAGGGACCATGCGACCATGCAAGAGAATTGTTGAATCTAGTGGAGGGTACCGTTGCGGATGCTCTTAGTGTCCCAATTTCCGCTTGCAACCTAGACCATCAGCAAAACAGTAAGTTTGGTACAGATGTACAGAGCAGTACAGACCCACAGATGGTACAGATTTTCCACAGAGCAAGTACAGACCCTACAGATCGACAGACCCACAGACCCATAGATGTAATCATTAATTTGCAAATATCTCGCCCAAAAATGGAGATATCGCTAAGGTAATCATATTCCCACGGTCCTGTGATCATAGGCTACAACTTTCATTATGACATTGTGGCTGTACAATGACTCTCCGAGTCTACACAGATGTGCTGTGGCAATTTCAATCGGAGTTTGAATTTAGTAAACATTCATTTGCTCATATCTTGCCCAAAAAAGGAGATATTGCGAAGATAAGTATATTCCCATGGTCCTGTGATCAAGGGCTACAACTTTCATTATGACATCATAACTGTACAGCCACTTTTATGTTTTGATTGCGCCGGGTCTCCCACAGAACTTTGCAAATATCTCGCCCAAAAAAGGAGATATTGCTAAGGTAAGCATATTCCCATGGTCCTGTGATCATAGGCTACAACTTTCGTTATGACATCGTGGCTGTACAGTTACTCCATATAGTAGTTTTTTCGACTTCCGAGTCTACACCGATGGCACTGTGGCAATTTCAAACTCCGATTGAAATTTTTAAGGGAGTGTATATAAGCCCACTCACTCCGGCAACACAACTCTTTCCTGTACCACTACCATCTCCCCTCGTCGTCGTCGTCGTCGTCATCATCCCCTCCCTCTGATGATCCACCAGAGGGGGGGGGGTGACAGAGGGAGGGGGGTGGGTTCCTCTATAGATGAGTAGTACCTGTAGTAAAGATATGTAGCCCCTGTGTAATTAAGTAGTTTTATGGTAATATAATTGATTGCTAATGAATGTCTACATGTTAAGATAGGGGTGGGAATCTGTATACTGACACAGTTAGCTAGGGTCAGTCTGTACAGGTCTGTACAGATATTAGAATCTGTACAGATATCCAGATCTGTGCAGGTCTGTACAGGTCTGCACAGAGTCTGTACAGATCTGTACAGAGGGGGACCTGTCTGTGGGTCTGTGGGCTGTACAGATCTGTACAGACCTGCACAGATCTGGACAGAGGGGGTCTGTTTTGCTGATGACGAGAGTATTACTAGGCTTTGCGCTACCTGTAAACGAGAGCTTACCAGAGCCGCGGCCTCGTCATCGTACGCCTGCATTAAATGAGCTACCAAACGTATCGAGGAGCTGACGGACTTTCCTTTTGTCGTGTGGCAGTCAAGTCATTGTAATAGTTCCGAGATTCTTCCGTCGATCTGCTTGACTGGACTTGATTGCTCCGGTGGTGAGCGCACAGGTTACTGAGAAGTGGGAACGAATAAGAACATGTTAACGCTAACCCCCCCTAGACGTACCGTCCATTCTTAGTTGGACCTGGGCACATCTTCGCCTTTCCGCTGCCCTTGCTAGACTTGCAGACTGAATCTACCTTGCTAGTGTCAGATGTAGCCGACATTGTCGCGGCTGGCAGGACGAAATCAGCTCATTCAACAATAGGCCCTGCGCTCGACTGTGTCTTGATTGCGATGGCTCGTGCATCGTCAGTGGAAGACCTGTTCATGGTCGACTGCGAATGGCTCGAGATCATTGAGCGTGAGCAGTACCGTCGTCGGGCCCCGGATCGGAATCATTAAGGGCAGGAGCTGTTGAGCCAGAGGAGTCCGCTGACGAATCAACGAACAGCCCAAGAGTACAAACACGATTTGTTATGGCAAAAGCCATGTATTAGAACGAGAAGTGCGGGCACCTACGTGACGCACTGCGCACTGCAAAGGGAAGTAGCAGATTTGCCGGGAACCCGGGAACCTGCGGTGACGGTTTAAGCAGTATCAATTTGTCGTAGAGCTACCAAGTCACCTGCTGAAAGTGCTGCCCCGGAAGGATTGTACCGTGCCAAACAGGCTGATCCTGCGATTTACGAACGCCCTGGAGAGGATTGCGGTGGAAGCATCTGCCACACCATCTTCATAATCTAGCTCTTCCACAGGAAACGTTGCATGTTGACGAGTTGCTTGACACATGCGTTCGTAGAACGGGAGCTGTACCGGAATGTGCACAACGTCGTGGCTTAGCGGAGAGCTGCTGAAAACCTCCGTGGAAGGGGATAGGGACTATGACAGATGGGCGAGATGATTGACAGACATAATGGGAGCGTGGAGGGGGATTTGTCAGTGGATATGAGCAGTGGTCAAGAAAGACGCATTGTACAGATCAGCAGCAGCAACCGCTGGTTAAGTCTGATGCAAGTGTTACCAATGCGATGTCGGCAGCTTCTATGCCGTGGTGGACTTTGTACTGATGTTTGAGACCTCAGTGAATAGACATCAGATCTCCCCAGCAGTTCGTGAATCCGAACGCACTATTTCAAAATGACGTTCCAATGTAATGTCTTGACCCGAACGTTTTCTGTATTCCTCTGCTGCATATCCATCGGATGATGACATGCAACATCCATTAGTCGGAGCTCGCACGTCAACACCGGTTTGACCACTTGTGAGCCGTCTATGTTCCCTGGATAATGAAACGTCGGAAACGTAAACAAGGTCACACTGGAAACGTCTCACGAAGCAGGCTGGAATATACGTTGCACGCGGAACTGCAGAGTCTACGGAACAGTGCGTGTTGCGCAGACTGCAAGACAGGCAAGACAACTGCTATAGTCTGGCTAGAAGAAGCTCGGCTGTTGTGACCATTCCGACGCCAAAGGCATCAGCGATTCACGGGGACTGCCTAGGAAAGAACTCCAAAGCTGAACGTTAGCATCACTGCCAGCCCATTTTCACACGCACCTACACGTATGTGCCATGTCCACGAACTGTCGTGCTGTTTAGAGTCGGTTTAGCACATCGCACTTGGTTTACATGCACATCAGTGTTGATAACGTTGTCATCATGACATGCACAACATTCGCTTCTCTTGTCGACTGGGCATATTCGACTTTGACGACCCGACAGCCCATCGTGGGAGGTAAGATAGGGAGGTTTACAGACTAAATAGCTGACTGTTGCAACGCCCCGGACGAATTCAGTGTTGCCATCGGTCTCGATTACATAAGCGAGGCACTGCAACTCGGGTGGGTGACACGTAAAACAACATTCCTCGAATTAAAGGGACTGCCATGTATGTACCACCTGCAAGCAATCAGTGTGTGCTCACAGTTGTGGGCCTCCCGTCGTGCAAGTAGGGTTTGCCATCTTTGCAGGGGGCGGTTTGTGCCCGCCGTTGCAAGCCTTCCGTCCATGCAATTTGGACACCCTACTAAACGAATCTCCCGAAAACGTTCCGTGCCGTCGTCTGCTCCCGTCTTGACCCTTCCCGGATGGCGTTCCAGTACTTTCCTTTGTAGTCCTTGTCTGTTTTCCATGCGAGCTGATGTTTTTCGTGCAGCCCGTTGTACACGGCCGACTGCGTCGTCCACCTTACAACGAACCCTACTCTTTTCAAAGTATCCTGGCCAATCTTGTGATCTTTGGTATTTGCAGCATCTCCTGTCGATGTTCCTCACCGTTTCCTCACGCTAACCACCAGCCAATTTCCAAAGTTCAGAGGACCAGCTTTCCCTACACCGATCGCTCGCCACGTTTCCTTTGGTCGCAGGGAGGGGGATTGTGGTTGGCCTGTTGGCAGGTCACGTGCGCTTGAGTGTGAGAGGTTAACCAAGACAATAGGGAATTGGAACCCACGGAGCCAGCTGGGGGATCATTCGATGCGACGCCGACATGGACATGTGCCCGAGCATGAGGGACGTTACCTGTGCTGCCATGCTTGCCGGGTATGCTCGCAATCACTCGTGTTTAATCTCATTCGCACAGCCCTCCCTGTTCTGCATGTCTCCACTGCGCGTTTGCAGGTAACGACTACTTCCCCATCAACACGTACCTTGTGAGTGCTGACTCTAGCACTCCCTCGCCCTGCTCCCGACGGTTCCCCGATGCATTTCCGATCACTCCAGCTCCGTTTTGCGTTTGGGCGAATTGTAGACCACTCGGTGGTGTGACACTGCAACTTCTTCGGTTTCCCGTGCCACTTCCTCGACGGCGTTTCACCAGTCGCATGCTACAGAAGTTTACTTGTATAGTTGTGCCTGAAGGGCTCGGGTTGACGGATCGTGTGGTTCCGGTCGGTCCTGCCTGCAGTTACTGAGGTACTGAAGTGTTGCTGATGAATTGCATGCTTCTCGCTTTGTCGCTGCGGCACCTGTCACTCCCATACATATAGGTATAGAAACGCTGCACGAAGTACGTTTTCAGCACAGATCGGGTATGTGCATTAGGCCAGGATGTGTATAGAAAAACACTCATTGCCACTGTGAACAGATGCGGCCAGGTATCGTGTTCAGCGTGAGCGTGAGATTACAGAAATTGGTCCCAGGAGGCGGGATTGGCATGCGCAAGAACTGTTCAGCATGGGTAAGACTACACCCCCACAACCTCAGAATGTTTGCTGTCGAGTCTGCCAGGTACCAAAGTGTGATATAATCTAACCTTGCCAATTTTGTGGTCCACACGGTAAGAAGTTCCTTTTCCTTGCTCTCTGGATCAGCCTCTACCAGAGCGGCCGGTGCGCGCAAGAGAAAGCGATGAAGATAGGTGAAGTGGGATAAGTCGATACTCTTGTGAATGCATCGTCCCACAGACGTCGACGCCGCCCAAATTGGCCCTAGAATCCATAGCAGTAGTATAAATCAGCGTGTTTTATATCATGAACGGGAAGGTAATGTCACATTCACCGTATAGATTCACAAGTATGTCGCCTACCAAGAAAGACCGCGGAATCAAGAGGGAATTTTCCTCACGTGCCGACGGACCGAAAAACCACGCAAGACACACAGCTTGTAGCAGTTAGGCGGTGCACCAGCAGCGCGGGCAAAATCCCCCGTTAAAAATCTTGAACAAATCGTTATTTTCCGTTTCAGCCGCTCACTGGACAAGGCTGCAAATTGGTTATGGTAGAAAGCTTTTCGAGCAGTGCAGTAGCGTTTATGTATATAGCGAACGAATAACGGGTAATTCTAGGAGCGTTTACGCAGGACTAACAAGCAACTGACGCCCAGAGCCAAACCTTCCAGTGTGGCGGAGTCTCTGAATGCCAACAGTGAGTGCGTCGATGAGAGCTTCCAGCGGTACGCCTTCTATCAGACCAACGCCTGTTGCCAGCGATCTGAGCAGCTCCATGGTTTCCTGAAGTTGTTCGAGGCCGGAAAATGTCCCAGCCAAATATCGAGCGGCAGCCGTGCGATAACGGGCAACGTCCTTGAGTGCTTGCATCTCGCTGTCTAATCTCGAAATATAACGCCTGTTTAGGCCCACCACTGTAAGGATGTCGGCAAGTACACTCGACTTCTCCGCCATCAGACTACTGGCCTCCGTCGCTACTAGGTCGCGGACAACCTCCAAGCGAGACTCGACGCTATCCAGATTGCCTTGGATCTCCACCGCGCGCAAGATCAGTAAGGACAACGAATGCTGAAACTGAAATAGGACGCGATCGAATGCCTGTGTAATGTGCAGTTGTGAGGAAGAGCACTCGCTGGAATGCAAGCTATTGCCGATAACATAACAATACGTCGCCTTGATGGACAATGGAGACATCCGGTTCCGAAGTAAGTTGACCAGGTGATCGTTGACGGTCAACATGCTTTCCATGTTCATCAGCGGGCAAACTTGTGAGAGTAGTGAATGACAAGAAACATACATGTCCACCGTGCCGTGCACCTGTGCTAGAAGTTTCTGAAGATTCCTGGATGCTTCCTTCATGTCCATCGATATGCCTGCGAGTTCTTCTGCAAGTACTGTGGAAGAGCTCAAGGAACTTGCTCTCGCAGCGCTAGCGAGGTCGCTGACCAACAGGCGAGATTCCGTCAATGCTGAGACGAGGGGCACAACCTCAGAGGAATCATATAGCAACCCCTCCAGGGCTGAAAACTGGGTTTGAACGGTGGATGGGAATAGGGAAGTGGAATCGTCGGTCGGCACGATGAACTGACAGAGCAAGTCGGGGAGTAAGTCTAACCCACACGTCATGCTAGCCACGGATCGGACTTTTTGCTGAACTTGGGCAGCAATGGGCCACAGAAGGACACCTAAGGCTAGGTATCTGAGTGGAAAGAATGATAGGAAGGATGCACATAGGAGTATCGCACGATAAGTGAGATGCATGGCCAGGCTGATCGAAGGTAAGTTTGCTCTGGTGTGACACCGGACGGAGGTGTGCATTTATCTCGAAGAAGACAAAGGACTAGAGGTGCCACGCTCCAGGGGTGTCATCACTGAAGAGAAACCGATAAAATCGCACTTTGGGGACCTGCTGGGGACGACGCCCGATAGACCGTAGAAACGTGCCCAAATTCGTTGTCACCTTGGGGACTATAAGTTGGTCTTTGATGAGCTTTCGACACTTGACAAACGACACTTGACAAAGGAAATCAACAATAATGCTTTGCGACCAGCCACCCCCCGCGATCGTGACGACTTAAAAAAACCAAGCAGCTGGTTAAAGGCATTCGGGACGCGGCTGTACAGGCGGTTCGTCCGTCGTTTGTCGTTTGGCCAGACCGATCGATTGTTTGCTCGTTCTAGGGACAAAGGTACATAGATCACCGAGAGGTGTTGTAAGTGGCCCGTTGAATGACACTTGGTAGCTCGTCACCGCTACCAGCGGCACTTCCCGGGTTTGGAGTTTGATCGATGATCTATTATACATATTTGCATCGTTTGCTTTGTGTATTATGCGAGCGTGCTTCGGCGCAGTGCACAAAGCAGAACGCACAGTGGCTGCTGTGACACCAAGCGACGTCAAGTGCCAACATGGTTCGCGGAGAGAGGCCTCAAGTGAACCAAGGATACGACACTGTCTTTGTGTGCAATAGGTTGGCCGTGCACCACGGCCTGCTTGCTACGCTACGATATTTATATTTATGTCAGTGCTCGCGACAGAGCGCGTATGCTTCAGTTCCACAATGCCCCGCTCTGACCGTTATCACCCGCTTGCTAAAAACTCCCGCTCGAAGTGGATGCCATATGACGTTCGTTCGAGATCTCGGTATGTCTTAGCCGGCCGACTACCCACCCCTCAGACATTACACCTGCATGATCCAACGATCGTCGCTGGTGTCTCTGTGTCGACCGGCGCCGGCCATGACATTAATGCAGTGCGTCCTCATCCACCGCCTCATAGCTAACGTTGTAATGACGTTCCCAAAGGAGGACCTCATCGTGCGTCAGCTGGTTGATAGGATCCCGGTTCCGGATCATCCAGGATGCCGTGTACGGGTATCAGTTACTCGCTGTCCATTGCAATGGTCATTCTCTTTTTTCCTTTCTTCCAGGCACTTCACGATCTCGCAACCGGTGCCATACATGCATCGTTGGAGTCTTACCGGATGCAGATTGCGATCTTCAACATGCTTCTGTCAGGTGAGTTGCAAAAGGCTGTGGTTGATGTTTTTCCTGAAAAGCCTCCCAGACGGCGCTTCAAGGTAGCAAGGGCGGGGGAGTAGGCTCATTCGGCAGTGAGCTCCGCTAGTCACGACAACATCATAGGGCACCTGGGCTATATCATATGGTTTAGATGTCTGAAAATGATGGTAGTTCCCCTAATAAGGCTCGGTTCAGATGGCTACGATGGTTATCACCGCGCGATGAGTACAGGATGTAGTGCTCTGACAGTTTTAAGTCACTAAATAGAGCATTATGGCTTTGCATTCTTGTTGATTGTGATCAACACGAGTACTTGCACGCTCTGTTGGAATACTGCATGTATAACGCTATAATCGACGGGTGGTTATCGTTCGTGTCTTCCGCCCATCAGATTACTTTAGGGACGGAGAATGCCAGAGTCATTTACATGGCAGTACACAGGAAATGATCCATAGGTCCTGCATGTTGTCTGGGAGAACTCGCTAGCTAGGATGAAGAAAAGATTGCTGTGCAAAGGTCAGCGAACCACTGGCACGGGCAACTATGGTGAGACGTACGAATTGTCTTCGATAATTTGCATAGTGGGATCAACACATCATAGAGGTTAGCCCGCAGGAGGAAACGGTCCGTTCAGCCAAATCTGTCACAACTGACGTAGTGGCCAGCTGGCGGATAGAAGCGCACGAATCCAAACCTAGACTAGATGGCATCCAAGAATATGCGACCTTTACTGTGTACATTTCACTACAACCGTTTGTTGCTGCAAGCAACACAAATCAAAACGATGCCAGGGGATCAGCAGCGCTACAAGATGATTTTGAAGAGGTACAGGCAGTAAAGGAATACCATAAAGCCTTGCTCATGATCACGAGAAGTACGTACCGTCACGCTGAGTGAGAGAAATGTATAAACGATGCGATCGGACAGTTGCTGTCTGTCCGAGCATAATTGCGCAGAAATCGGTGCGCACAGCTTTCCGCACGTACTCCCTCCTGCACCAGTGGTTGCTACACGGGTTTAGAAAACGCGGCAAACATTTCGTAGAGCAAACAAAGCGTACACGTATACAGTACAAAGTTCGAAAATCCGTGGTGCGGAAGAATTTCCAAACGTGCTTGCTCGGGGTACCCGCAGTTGCTACTCCATCGAGTAAAACCCCAGGTAATCGGTTTCAGCGGCGACGTTCACGATCTCTGCAGCAGGGTGCCCTGGCGGGAGACGGGCATCGCGGACACGTGTCCTCGGCTGGCCGGGATGAGGGTGCGGAGAGGTAGGCAAACCGCATAGTACCCTCCTGAGTGGTACATGGACAAGTCGTGTGTGGTCTTCACAGATGCCAGTGGAAGATTTCCTACACGCGGAGTCAAGGAAAGAAGGAAAAGAAGACGGCACGGGTAACCACGCTTGATGTACAACATCCACGCAGACATGATGGTAGATACCGATCGGTGTGACTTGCAGGCCAACACAAAGACACCGCATGGTGAGTGACGGCACTGAAGATGAAACCGGAGCAGAGGAAGTCACAAGTAAAGCAGGCATGCACGAAGATGAAGTTCAGGCTGCACGAAAAACATCAGCTCGCATGGAAAACAGACAAGGACTACAAAGGAAAGTACTGGAACGCCATCCGGGAAGGGTCAAGACGGGAGCAGACGACGGCACGGAACGTTTTCGGGAGATTCGTTTAGTAGGGTGTCCAAATTGCATGGACGGAAGGCTCGCAATGGCGGGCACAAACCGCCCCCTGCAAAGATGGCAAACCCTACTTGCACGACGGGAGGCCCACAACTGTGAGCACACACCGATTGCTTGCAGGTGGTACATACATGGCAGTCCCTTTAATTCGAGGAATGTTGTTTTACGCGTCACCCACCCGAGTTGCAGTGCCTCGCTTATGTAATCGAGACCGATGGCAACGCTGAATTCGTCCGGGGCGTTGCAACAGTCAGCTATTTAGTCTGTAAACCTCCCTATCTTACCTCCCACGATGGGCTGTCGGGTCGTCAAAGTCGAATATGCCCAGTCGACAAGAGAAGCGAATGTTGTGCGTGTCATGATGACAACGTTATCAACACTGATGTGCATGTAAACCAAGTGCGATGTGCTAAACCGACTCTAAACAGCACGACAGTTCGTGGACGTGGCACATACGTGTAGGTGCGTGTGAAAATGGGCTGGCAGTGATGCTAACGTTCAGCTTTGGAGTTCTTTCCTAGGCAGTCCCCGTGAATCGCTGATGCCTTTGGCGTCGGAATGGTCACAACGGCCGAGCTTCTTCTAGCCAGACTATAGCAGTTGTCTTGCCTGTCTTGCGGTCTGCGCAACACGCACTGTTCCGTAGACTCTGCAGTTCCGCGTGCAACATATATTCCAGCCTGCTTCGTGAGACGTTTCCAGTGTGACCTTGTTTACGTTTCCGACGTTTCATTATCCAGGGAACATAGACAGCTCACAAGTGGTCAAACCGGTGTTGACGTGCGAGCTCCGACTAATGGATGTTGCATGTCATCATCCGATGGATATGCAGCAGAGGTTTTCGGAAGAAGGAGTATCGGTAAGCTCGAGATTAGCTTGTTCAATCTGGACGAGGCGCTGTTGAGAAGTGCTCGAATTTCCTATACGTGGAGGTCCCGTTCCTACACCTCATTATCGTCCTGGCTCTGAGTGCACGCTCCTGTCTATCTCAAACTGGACTTCAATAACCATTGTCATCTGATGAAACTATGTAGTCATTTTAGATACCTGCCGCATACCCAAGTCAGCATTTACTATCATTTCGAGTCTTACCACAGACCCCACAGCAGCAGTATCCACAGGCGGTCTAAACAAATCGTAATTCGACGCGTATCAACTCTCCAGTCCTCGCTTAGCGATTTGTACCACTCCTCTCAAGGTGCCTAACATGTGGTTGTAAGCCTCCGCAAAGATTTGCATTTCCTGTGGTCAGGGAATTTTGAGCCTGAAATGTCCCAACAGCGGTAGGCGATTACCTGCGGCACGGCACCCACTATGATCTCGCCTGTCGTAGGATCAGTCAAGTGATTCTTCAACTTTCGGGTTAGTGGCCCTGCTTAGAGCTGCGAGCTTGGATCCAACCTACGAGTGGGATAGGAACGCCAAAGTGGTTGATACTCTGTTCTCGCTTTATGGATGTGCACGGCATGCTAGGTAAGATTTCTTCCTGTTTCTAACGAAGGATTATCGACGATCAGCCCTCTTGGTGAAGACCTTCAAGCCTCGACGACCTACCACGGGGAGAAGAGTGACTGGGCGAACAGACGAATTCACCAGACGCTGTGGGCACGCTGGAGATTGGTGCGCCTGCTTCTGCAGAGAGCCAGTGAGTTGGCAGCATAATTGGAATATCCTGGCCCAACTTACTACAGTTGGTCCCCCTGGTGCGCAGGGCAAGCAAAACGCTCCTTCATCGTGGCTCTCTATGTTGCCGTCAACGCGCTCTGGCTTTTCCGTTTTCATGATGAGCGAGTGGCACAACAAGACCACAAAGGAGCCAGAGGGAAGCTGACCTTCGCACGGCACGACCTAGAGTTTAAAGGTACCCTCGCGAAACAAAGGGGCAGCCACGTTTCCAGCATCAAGTGGAGTGGCAGGCTGGGATCAGTAATGTCTTTCGCATGACCGCCTCTAGACGTTCAAGACTGCAACACATGCAACATTATTGATTCGCTGCGAATAGGCGTGTCGTATTTCTCCGTTGTACGTCTACCTGTGAGTGGGTACCTCCGTCTTCGACGAGCATGCTCAGCCTTACTGGGGCAGGTGGGTACATCTCGTTTACGCAGAACCGCATAACTCACACTACTATGTAGTTCGTCCAGACTCGTATCGCTTTTCTTTCTTCTTTCTTCTTCTGAATCACCATGTGACCCTACTGAAACTATACAAGTATAAGACAGGTACTAGTACGAAGATATGCAGGTGACAACACATTGTGTCCATGTCCATTATGCTGCTTCCTCGCCATCCATTTTGGTGGCTACCTCCATTGGACTGGTAATACCACAGTGAGAAAAATATCAACACAACAGGAATGAAGAATTTATATCAGGGAGATCGCACCCAGGGGCTGGCATCCCGGCAGGGACTTGGCCAGGGATCTTGCATTGCAAGAAGTCATCAAGCAACGTTGCTTCATCATAGGCATACTTGGAGGGTCGAACACGGTATGTGATGCAACTTGCCATGTATTTGAAGCACCAGTACATCGCGGAATTAGCGAAAGAAATTCGAAAGGCTTGATATTCCACACAAAATGTGACGGTGTTGCCCTAAAATCTGTTGTCAGTCTAATTCAGCAAGTGACACAATTGACCAACATCGTCATCCCATCCAAGGGGATGAGCACCTCGCGCACGCTCGTCTGGATTTGGGCGGAGAGAATGGCCAAGGTGGACAAAAGGTGATTTGATTAGAAACCATGCTATTAGGAGCCATGAGTGATGAACGTCTTAGAGTAGAATGCAGGCTCTCACGAGAATCCCCAATTTCCTGTGGAGCTAAAAGAAGAATGGATGCAGGGGCTGACTCGGAGATGGGAACGGCAGTGGAGGCCCACAACGCAGTGACAAATGCGTGCTCGGTTGCATAGAGAATATGTACACTGTATATGCCTGGGTAAGCAGTATTTATTCGAGCTTTCATGCACACTTACCCACTGAGGTTCAAAATGAGACCCGTGGCAGAAGCGGAACTAGAGTCCATTAAATGTCAGAGATTGCGAGGGAGAGGAGGTGTCAGCGAACACGTCTCGTTACGAATGGTCCACCTTTAAATATGCCAGAAACGCAGCTTGGCCACTTGAAAGACAAAGGACGGGGTGTGTGGTTGTAGCGTTGCGTGCCGTGATATGATCGAGGGTGTCTAGTGACTTGTGGCAGGTGACCAGCAATAGAGCATAAAGGCGGCACAGGGTTGAGATCCCTGCACGTAGAAGACAAAGATCGGCATCAATATACCGTTCCTCATGATTCTCGTCGAAATCCCGCTCAAACAGAATGGATTGAGAGCCACTCCGCGGGCAGTGCCGATGCAAGTTGCGAGAACCTTGCTTGGTAGATGTGACAGATGAAACGCTATTCACGAAGTACGTAAGTAGGTAGGAAACGAGTGTCCAAAGCACGCAACACGGTGATATGTAAAAGGATCCATCTCTGTCTGCTAGTAGACAAGAGCGCAGCGCTCAGCCATGGACGGCACAAGTACGCAGACACACCTGCATCTCACCACCACAGACATACCCCCTCTGTGTCTGCCAGGTAAGTACCACGAACGACGTATATTTTGCACTGTCTTAGTGCTGATCATGTCAGCGAAGTTCTCCTCGCCTTTCCCATCCATGCTACTCTGCGATACTGACTTGGGGCGAGGTAGAAACGTGGAGTCGTTCGGGATGTCGTGGACGTGGACTTTCTGGCGAGGGTTACACAAGTGAGGCATACTCCGTCCTTTCCTATACTTGCGGGAGACGAGGTTAGATCGTTCCCATCCAGTTCTGGTGCTTCTCTCATGGGAGTTCTCCCAGACGGCCGTTCGTGGCTCGCACAAAACCCTTCCAGGCAACGTTCTTCGCATGCACTCCGCCTCGACTTGCTTGAGGGCTCACATGTCGTTCTGAGTTAGGGGAAAATGCCCTCCGATGTTTACCACTACCGTCAATCCTGGGATTGTTGCTTCGAGTTTGTACATGGCAGTTACCCGTTGGCATGTCTTTCCGTGGGGGTAGTGCCGTGCGAAAAGAGGGTGCAGCTGGGATCGAATCTATCCTGGGCCTCGAGGCACCATTACGCTGCTGAATGGCACGTATCGCCTATCTTTGTTCGTGCGTCCTTTGTCTTGGTCGTGGCCTATATGTACTTCCGGGCCACCCACCGGGTTCCAAGAACAAAGCATTCGATGCCCCAGGCCAGTCGACGTCCTACAAGTGCGCACTCTTGCGAGCCGTTCCATCCGTACAAGAAGGTCGCAGAAGATGCTCTCTCCCAAGGTATTATTGATATCGCTCATGTTTCTGGTGCCGGGACTGACATACGGCTAGCAGCTATAGTACGCAAGCAGGCTGCATGATTCACACGTCACAAGCAGAATCGCAAGCAAGTATCCCGTCCAAGGCTTCCGAGTTGTGATGAGGTATGTTTACGGGTGCAAAGGCTGGCCCATCATGATTGTTCACTGCGTCCAAGCCAAAAGCTGGGAACGACGTTTCTGTCAGCGCGGAAGACTCGACTTACATCCAGCAGAACACGCACGAGGAAGTACCTGCCGATGCGATCGTTCCAGACGGCGTGCCTGGTTCCGATACGACACCCGAACGGACAGATGTGACGAAGGGGCTGCTGCCTTGGCCTGCCGGTTTCTTCGGAGGGGTGTGGAAGAGGCTAATAGGCGATGTACCGGTTTCCAGTGTCGACGTGCGTCGAACTCCGTTTCTGGGTCCTTACATCTCATCTTGTACGTAGGTACCAACTAACTCAACAGCGGCTCACGCTGAGCGGCATACACAACGTGATGAGGTCTGTTTCAAAACTCTCCTTTGAAGGGATTTAACCATTGGCTGTAGATCTTGGCAAGAAAGCGGGGAAGGGAGGATGAAGATGAAGATGAAGACGAAGACATACATACCACCGTCACCGGAGCGAAAGGTGATCAAGAACAAGGGGTTACCCCAAAGGAACACCAGGGGAAGCTCCGGGTAAGAAAACGCAGAAGGGACACAGAGCCGGAGAAATCCACATGTACCGGCGAAGTCTCTTGTGCCGACGATCTTCGTCAAGACGCATACGTTAGCGAAGAGACCGGTCAGACGGGAGATACGAGACAACCGCAAACACTTGCATTGGATCCTGGGATCCAGTCTTCGTGCGACGCTGCAAATCCCGAGCGAGAAAGGAACATCGAAGAGGCTGTGTGCTCAGAAGCTAAGTGTAGTTCTGGCGCCGACGAGTTTGCAGGCAACGCTCCAGATCCCGAGCAAGGAGGGGACGGTGAAGAGGTTGCGTGCGAAGAAGACGGGTATCACTCCGTCGCCGGCGAGTCAATGTACAATACAGAGGATCCCGGAGAAGGTCACAACCGAGAAGAAGAAAGCGGTGATGAGTTCGAGGATCTCTTTCACATCGGGTCCTCGGAGGAGCGTGAACTTGATGACGAGGAAAGTAAACTAGCACAGTATCATCGCATTCTTGTGTTGACTCGTGACCCTCTTTGCAGATGGCGAACAGCGGTCAGAGCGATTCAGAAGACAGTGAGGTTGGGGGGCGGAGTGTTGCTGAAAAAAGCAAGGTCCGTGTCAGGTAGAAAATACGCCCTTAGCTTGGACTCAAATGATGCTCAGGGAGAGTCGGAACGGTCCGAAGTCACGGGAAAGAAAAAGGCTCGTATTCGGTGCAACACAACTCACGGTACCTAAGCGCTGACGAACCTCGCAGGCCATCGTTGTAGATCCCCCAGCCTTTCCTCGCCCGCTTGATGCAGGTGTGTTTTCTCGCGGTCCGTTGGACCCCCAGAGTGCTCCTGAAAAGGCCAATACCAGTGGCCACGGTTGGACCAGCCAGCTGCCTATGCGCTCAGCGAAGGTAATTCACACTCTCGGTACAGCTGGAGGCATTGATTGAATTTGTTTTACGCACTGGCAAACGAAGACCCTCGCTCCAGTGGAGCTTCAGGAGCTTCAGGAGACCCTCGAGAGCAAGATTCGGCAGAATATACGACAGGAACTTGGTCAGATTGTCGAATCTGCTGTTGCTGATGCGATAGCGAAGGCGTTCCCAAATGGCTCGATTCGATCGTCGGTTCCTGATTCCGCGGCAACATCTGGAAACTCCTTGCCATTGGCTAGAGGCCGTCAGAAAAAGGTCAAGCAACTTCCACGACCGCGGCCGTCTGAACACAATGCATTTAAGGTAAGGTGTGGCGACTAGGCTTGGCTTGCCTATTCACGACCTGTGAACAGAAATCGGTTCGGGAGCTCGGACAGAAACTGCTAGGCCTGGAAAGCTCCAAAGATTTGCCACGGTCCGTCAGCCAGGAGAAGATTGCTGCCTGGGATCCCAGACATGGCCCATGTTGTACAGTCGACGACTTCTCAGTTGATCTTCAGGGCTATACACGCTCCGAGTGGAATAGGTCTGCTGCGCAAGTGTTCGCCGTGGAGTATTTAAGGCGTTACAAGGGGGATAATTACACGCTAGAATTTGTAGCAGAAGCATGGCTAACCCGTGTTGCTGGAATGAAGGCGCAGTTCAAAAACTTGCAGCAGGACAAGGCTATTCGTAAGGACCGCAAAGCTCTACATCGACGACGCCAGAGGAAACAGGAGGTGCGCCTTTCCGTCGAGTGATTTCTACGTTGCTGATGTGTATTAGCTGTACGCGTGCCGTCTCGACACTGCCTACCAGTACGCCGAAATCAAAGACCAGGCTGTCCCTGTAGTGCAGTCACTCGGCCTTGACGGCATGAGCTCCGACGAATCGGACCATGAGGGCCACGATGGAGAAGCAACGTATCACATTCTCGACAAAGACTGGCGCTCCCAACACATCACTGCTTGGCTATGAATGTTGGATGCTCTGCACCTCCGCCTTCGGTACTCAGGCGAGTGGCAAGCAACCTCTGGTGCCTGGCCCCACTTCAGAACTTCCAGTCTCAGAGAAAGTGTGAGGCCAGCTGTCGGCGAGCTGCCAACCGACTTCTATTCTCACAACTGGTATCAAGCGCAAAGCAGCTTCGTGAAAGGGCAGCTCAAGGCGACGAAACCACGTGTATCGCTTGTGATACCCGCCGAATACTTAAAGTCAGCGTCTATTGTCATTTCTGGTCTTACCACTGACCTTCACGGTATGTCCACAGGCTGTCTGAACAGTACAATATATCAGACCGCAAGGTGGTCCGCGGTCAAATGTCCTAATCATATATGTTACTATCCTGGATGCCGTGCTTGCGTGTGCAGCCCACGACGATTTTAAGTAGATGCAGCGAATAATAATGGATTGTCGGTTTAACCTAATTAGGTGGGATGGGGGGCTTTTGATTATTTAAGCAAAACATTCGAAACCCAACGAAATGTCGCGCTACTAGTACGTACCAAGGCCTACAAGCAGTCGCTGTGTGCTTACAGTTGTGGGCCTCCCGTCGTGCAAGTAGGTTATGCCAATCTTAGCAGGGGCTGTTTGTGCCCGCCGTTGCGAGCCTTACGTCCAATTTGGACATGCTGGCATCTCGTCTTTATGATTTCGTTTCTCCTCAGGTCGGGCTGATTACGACCGCGTATTCTGCACAGCTTTGTATATGCCGTTGCGGCCTGCTGTTTAGTGAGGCCTGCATGGCACAGCATTCCGTGGACTTGGATTGCGGTGTTCTTAACCTTTGAATCTGCGTGCGTTTGTCCCATCAGGGACTCGCGTCTCGCTTTACTCATTCATGTTAGCAGATTCGCAAAGTCGTCGTTCTGCCGAAGGGTGATTCGACGCGATGTCGACATGGTCGTGTGACCAAGTATGCGAACGGTTTCCGGCCGATGTCTTTGAATCGCTCAGCTAACTTGGTGTGGTGTTTGGGGAATTATACACCATTCGACGCTGTGACAATCGCAACTTCTTTGGTTTCTCGTGCCACGTCTTCGACGGCGTTTCACCAGGGGGAATGCTAGTTGAATGGTTACTTGGATAGTTGTCCCTGGGTTGCAGTTATTGGAACACTGAAGTGTCACTACCAAATTGCGTGCTTCTTCTTTGTTGCTACAGTTGCTATGGCACCTCTCACTGTAGTTGAGCATAGAAACACCGCACGAACTATGTTCTAACCACGGACCGGATGCTTGCGTTAGGCAAGGATGTGCACAGAAAATCATTACCGCTGTGAGCAGATGCGCTCCGTACGGGTGTAAGACTACAAAAATTGGTCCCATGAGGGGGAACTAGCATGTGCAAGGACCGTCCAGCCACGAGCAAAACTATGCCTCCACAACCTCAGAATGTCTGCTGCCGAGTCTGCCAGGTACCAAAGCGTGATATAATCTAACCTTGCTGATTTTGCGGTCCACACGCTGAGAAGTTCCTTTTCCTTGCTCTCCCCATCATCCTCATCCACCAGAGCGGCCGCTGTGCGTAAGAGAAAGCGATGAAGATGGCTGAAGCGGGATAAGTCGATGCTCCATGTGGATGCATCGTTCCACGGACGACGACGTCGCACAAATCGGCCCTGAAATTCACAGCGCGTATGAGCTAGTATTAATCAGTAAGTATGTAGAGAGAACCGACCGATGCAGGGCGCTGCCTCTCCACGAGCTTGAGGGCAGTGAGTTCTGGTGCGACTTCGTGCAGCTGCCTCAAGATGTCACGGTCATCCGGATCAAAGTCGATGTGGAGGGTCGTGATGGTAGATGTCGAGGCCGACAAGGATTTTATCGTGAATGGAAAGGCTAGGTTATCACAAATACCAACATCAACGATGGCGACCCTCTCCACCGGGTTGTTGTCTACCACACTTGTGATGCAAGCATTACCTGCGGTCACATCTGTCAAAAGCGGCAATGCACGACCCTTCAAGTGGCATTGTCTGCTTCCACAGCCAACGAGTAGTTGCAACGATCGCATGGCGCTTGCTGCAGAGAGGAAGGGAGCCAAGACGTCATGAGGACAATTACTGGAAAAGAATTGTAGCTTCTTGAACCGGACATGGCGAAGAACGTGGATCCAAGAAGAGGGAGAAAGTTTGACGAGGTGCAACTCCAGGTCTTCAATATTCTGGAGTAATAGTATACACTTCCGAAGCAACCCCAAACCTGTAATGGTAGCTGTGAAATTGACGTGAAAGGACTTGACACCCAAAGCGATTCCATCATTGCAAGAGGCCCTAGCCATGAATTGGCTCAGCATGTCTTCATTTCTGATCGCCACTATCTCCTACGGCGCTGTGTTATGGGCATGTTGCAGGGTAAGTCCTTTGGAAAACGTATGGCGGCAGGCATCGAAAGGGCGAGCTTGCAATGGATGCAGGTGTGGGTAAGCACAAAGAAAGAGCAAGCGAACGGACGACATACATTACTAGCAGCTTTGCGAGTGAAATATCTCATCGGGGGTGGCGGAATGTTGGAAAGAGAACGCAGGACAGAGCCTTAGACCAACTGAATCGTGTTTTTTGCATTTCCGCAACCTATATATATAGAGAGGGAGGCCTTTGTCTGAGCTGATCGACGACTCTGCCATTAGCCTCGTGCCTTGAGCAGTAATCTTATTGAGAGCATCAGCCCCGATGATCCCAACGAGCAGCCGCAGTATTACCAGTGCAAGGATTTGGTGATAGGTGTCACCCCCAATACCCGAAGTTCCAGTCTTTGGTGAGCTTTCCACATTCGACGAAGGAAACGAGCTGACCGAACAGTACAACTTAGAACTCTGACTCAATAGCAACTAGCGTCGGTACGTCCCAGTCTAACCCTTATAATCACAGATCGTCGACTGGGATCTGAAGTCCATGACCCCGCTTGCTTTATCACAATCAGAATTACCTGACAAGAGGCAGGCAATAAAGGCATACCGGAACTCTCGGGATGCGGCTGCACATGTGGACGCATGTAACGGTACTATCTCAAGACATTTGTATTTGGTAATTTAGGAAGACTTTCAAGTCACGTAAGCAGACAAAGAGATTCTGTCGGAATTGTGCGCAAGTCAGTACCCGCACTAAGTTTGAATATTTGGATGTTCGATACTTTGACCTTTACTCCTGTCGAAGAAAACCCCAGTGTATACTTTATATTTTTGTGGATCTGATTCTTGCTGCCTACTAATCATGTAATTAGGTTGCAGATGACCTGTGTGCTACTTTCAAGACTGGCATAACTCGTTTAATTCGTTTGAATCCTGGCGCACGCGTCAACCCTACGAATGAAGCTGGTGGCTTGGCTAAACCTACTCGCAGCAGAGCTGGCTGGAGTCATGGAGTCGTTCATTATGCACTCAAGAGTGCAGAAAATTTCGAGGAGTGGGCGATCCTCGGAGAAACTGGAAACCAATGTGCCATCCGTACGATTCTCGTCAATATGTGTAATCTCAGTGACTGCCACCTATAGGTGCTGTGTAGTTTTTGAAGCCATCCGAAGCATTACCTCACTGTTCGGAACTCCTCGTAGAGCTTGTCCACAAGCACCATGACACGTCTGCGTACCGTGTCATCAACGGTGCGATTCCCGATACAGCGCAGATCCTCGAACTTCCGAATCAATGGGGCTATCTCTTCTACACTGACAACGGTAGAATCGCAGGTATCGTTACAAGCGCAGCTGCTAAACGTTTGAAACCTTGCTTGTTAGAACTCGGGGGAAGAGTCCTGTCATCGTGGATGCCGCGTATGACGGGGAATTTGCTGCCAAGTGTATCTTGTAGGGAAAGTGTAATAATGCGGGTCGGGCAAGTGATTGCCTACGTAGAATGTTCGACTGAAATAACCCACACATAGATCTATTTCGTCCCAGATTATATGTTCACAGAAAAAAAACAAGATGAATTCAGTAGAGGATTTGAAAAGGTCTACAATTCCTTCATTCCCCAATAGAGTACTTGACGATGCACACTATAGGGGCATCGTAAATGACTTTCACTTCCTTCGCATGAGTGCAATGCTTGACCACTCGCAACGAGAGAGTAGGTGGGGTATTCGATGGCAGGAGAAACCCTGTGAGAAGGCAGTTCGAGACTGTTATCGTCGAAGGCGTAGACGAAAACGATTCTCTGCTACAAGAGTACGTGACACCAGTACAGGCGTTGAGGATGATATATCTCCTGAACTTTTCTCAGAGAGATTTTCGGTTCTGATCTACTCCCTATTGTCGCTGTTGATTCTCAGGACGAAGCAATCGGTTTCATCAATGCGCAACTCGATCAAGTCCGATATGAACCCCTGACTAGTATGTCAATGTAAGACCTAACTACCTGGTTTTATATGCGTTCTTAGGATTTCTTTCGTTCTCGCGGTGAGAAGAGCAGCCCAAGCTCACCCCACCCACCACACAAGCCCGAACATTAGCATGAGATGAGTCATATTTCTACAGCGGTGAACTCTGGACGTCATGCTGACATAAGTCACATGTGAGCCTCAGCCATTCGGGCCTGCGGCTACAGCCCTTCTCCGTGCCGACCCCTCTCCTCCCTCATCACTAACACTGTTTGATATGACCCATCCGAACGCCATAGAGAAAATCTTGCTGTATTTTATCTCCACACTTTGTTGCACACATACAACATGTGAATTACTGTAAAATACTTCGATAGACTACAATAAGATGGTAGGCTATAATATGTCCGTAGCTGGCTGTACGACAGAAGAGAATGCTCAAAAGTTCACGACTTGCAACTCTGCCTGCAGCCACAAACATATACTAGGAGACTTACCTCACATAGTAACAACAACACTCTTTCACATGCTGCCCTGGCCCCCAGCTATCAAAGAGGAAAGTGATCGTGTTGCAAGCAAGGTTTCAGCCGCCACCAGCGGCACTTCCCGAGTAGCTATGAACAGGCAAAAACTAGCAGATATGCTATCAGCCTCATCACTGCAGGTAAGAATGAAAATGTTTGACTACTCAACCACAACTTGGAAAGATGTCCATAGTATTCACTAGAAACAGAGAAAGCAGCTCAGTCATTGGATAACGGACTAAGTAATCTACAATGAAGGTTGCGAACCTAGAAACAGAGAAAGCAGCTGCCTGAGCTACGTCAGTCCCGGTGCAGCATGTACCATATCATAACATACCTCAGTCATTGGATAACAGACTGAGGAAAGAAAAGAAACCACTATCGTAGCATCTATGCATCTGCACGTCACGTGACAATCCTGGTGTCTGTGCTGCTAAAGTCCAGTACACTAATCTAAGTGTCAGTCCGAGAATAAAACACTCAACACACCCCCTCAGTGTGGCACCAGCGACAGACCTGTTCAATGGACCTGGAAAGATGGACGAGGAAGAGGCTTGGTGAGAACATCGGCGACATTTCAATGGGTTGGAATCCACTTTGGTGTAAATGTCCCCTTCGCAATGTGTTCACGAAGAAAGTGATAGCACACGTCCACGTGTTTAGTGTGGGAGTGATTAAGTGGGTTGGAAGACAATGATATAGCTCCTGTATTATCTGCATACACGATGAATGAGAGAGCGACCTGTTGGTTTAAGGACTCGAATGCCGAACGAATCCAGAGATCTGCTTCGGTAGACGACAGCGCTAGTGTTTGTTGTTTCTTAGAGATGTGTGCTATTGGGCCCCCGTAAAAGAACCAGATGTATCCTGTCACCGAGATGCGATCTGTTGGGCACGTTGCCCAATCCGAGTCAGTATAGGCGTGCACACTGTGATCAACACTTGGACTCCCATATCGGATACACCAGGACTTTGTTCCCTTCAGATAGCGCAGTAGACATTTCGCCACGGCATAGTGACGTGGTTCTGTGTGAGTGCACTGTTGTGCCAGCCACTGAACGGCTTGCACTATATCTGGTTGGCTGCACGTTGCCAAATAAGTTAACTCACCAACTATCTTTCGGTAGGCATGTGCTAAGTTCAGGATGTCGGGGTGCACATCGCTGTCCTGACTGAAGGGATGATTGGGGTCCATCGGAAGCGACACTGGATTCACATCGGCAAGCCCATACTCCTCGCAGATATGGTCGATGTAAGACTCCTGGTGGATCCAAGCCTCCCGTGTCTCCCGCCTCCTCTCAATCTCGATTCCAAGGTACAACGAGACAGGCCCGAGGTCACTGATGCCAAACTGCTCCCCGATCTTTCCCTTTACCCAGTCAAGAAAATACCTGTTGTTCGAACCCCCGAGGCCATCGTCAACATGCCAGACGATTATGCAGACCACCTGTCGTCCATCTTCCCCAGCCCTGTCAAAGATGAAGACAGCCAGATCCACGTCGGACCGGGTGAAACCGAGCTCGTTAAGAAGTTTACACAGTGTGGTGTACCAGTCGAACGTGGCCTGCTTGAGTCCATACAGTGAGCGCAAGAGTGAACACACCAAGAGTATCCCCACAGCACTGTATTTCTCGAATCCCCTCGGCTGCTTCATATAGATTTCCTCTGTGAGTTTTCCATGAAGAAAGGCTCTTTTCATGTCAAAACAATCGAGTTCCCAATCATTTCTTGCCGCGAGTGCTATGAGCAATTTCACAGAGCTCTGTCTGGCGACTGGTGCATATATTTGATGGAAGTCGACCCCTGGTACCTGCGAGAAGCCCTGTGTGACCAGCTGTGCCTTGAACTTCAAACCTCCCTTCAAGTCTACCAGTTTGAACTCAAACACCCATCGATTTCCCACGAGCTTGCGACCAGGTGGTGGCTCCACTCACTTCCAAATGCCCATCTCCTTCATTGTCATCAGTTCCTTTACCATCGCTTCCTTCCACCCATTGTGATCTGAATGTCTTATAGCCTCTTCGTACGTCGCTGGAGGAATGGACATGTCATAGTCCAGTTGAGCCGGATCTTGTCGTTTGTTGCTTCTGATCGATAGGTGAGACTGTTCCGTTATTATTAGATTGACCTGGTGTTCCGAAAACACCTCGCCTCCATCATCTTCCTCACTGACCACCCCCTCACTCAAATCATCGTCGTCTGGCACCCCCTCACTCGCACCCGAAACCTTCCGAAGGTGACTGTTTCTCAACCGATGTAGCTCATCCTCTACAGCCTTGCCCTTCTCCATTAAGATATGATGACGACCTGATCTGCGGAGAACACCACTGTCAGGGACAGCCTTAGTGGAGGGTGCGAGTGTTGAAGACATCAATGGCAATGTTGCGGGCTGGGAGGAATCAGAAGGTACGTCCGACATGCGCCATGACAGAGTGAGGTCTTGCTGATGCATGACTGAACCCTCATCGAACACCATGTCTCTACTGTTGAAAAACATGCCCGTTGTACAGTCTCTCAGCCTCCGCCCCTTTATGCCCTCGGGGTAACCCATAAACAACGCCTCGGAGGAGTGAGGTCCATTCTTCACACAATGCTCTGGTGGAATCTGGGAGAAGTAGCGACAGCCGAACACACGAAGATGTGACATGTCAGGCTTGTACCTGTACAACATCTCGAATGGCGTCTTGCCCTCAGGAAGAACACGTGTTCCAGTCAGATTCCATAAGTACTCCACGGTCAGAATGGCCTTGCCGAAGTATCCCACAGCAAGGTTGGCTTGACTCAGTGCTGCCAATGCCCTGCCCTGAATGGTGCATATGCCACGCTCTGCCTTTCCATTTTGTTGATGTGCGTAAGCCACGGATCTGCGGTGTTTGATTCTGGCATCCACCAGGCTCCGAGCGAACTCTGTACCCATACACTCTCCCCCGTTGTCTGTTTGTATCGCCTTCACCCTGGCATTGAATTTGTTTTCCCAGCAAGACTTAACCATCAACCATGCCTTGTGAGTTTGATCCTTCGTTGCTAGGAGTTGAATACTAATGGCATTCATGTAGTCGTCAATGAACACTATGAAGTAGCGCTTTCCATGTAACGTGGTGACAGGGAACGGGCTGCAAAGGTCTGTGTGAACAAGCTCGAGAAAGCCACGTGTGGGTGGAGATGTCAAGGTCGGATATGGCTTGTGTGGGTGCTTCGCCAGTATGCATGCCTCACACCGAGTTTGAACCGCTGTTGAGGTAACCTGCACACCTCTTGTCGTGATAGGGAGATACTTCGCAATGTCACCCCCTGCGTGTCCTAGCCTGGCATGCCACAGGTCCCAGGTGAGCAGGCTTGGTGCAAAAGCTGTGAAGCTCGGCAGTTCAACAACATTTCGTCCATCAGAACTAGGTCGAATGAACTCAATGTCAAGAAAACACAGCTGTGCTCTCATCTCAACACTGCCAAGGATGACCTCCTCGTGTGCCAGCTCACACCAACTAGGTTTCCCCCAGAATTGTACCTCCCAGCCATGTTCCACCATGTGGCCGACCGATAGCAAGTTAACAACCGCATTTGGAGCGTAAAGGCAATGTTCCAGTCTCAAGCAAACTCGACGACCTCCGAGCTTGAGGATCGCTATGCAATCGCCATATCCCTTTGTGTCTAGACTTCCTTGATTGGCAGTTTTCATTGACACGCTCGAGTCATGGGTGAACGTCCAAAAAAGTGACAAGTCTCGAATGAGATGTGTCGTCATTCCAGAATCGAGTATGGTAGAGGACTCCGAGGTTACCAGAGAGGTGAGGCTTACACTCTCGCTCGAACTGCCTCCCTCTGAAATCTCCTCCATGACCGCACAAGAAAGATTGTGAAAGAACACATCGCTTGGTGGACATGAGATTGCTGCGGCAGCCAATGGTACATTAGCAGCCGACTGTGTGTTTCCCTCCATTGTTGACTGCATCGAGGAGGTCGTTGGTGTCGTTACCATCACCGCTACCTGTCCCGTTGGGGCTGCCTTTGCCCACTGCCAAGGTGCCTGTCCAGCTTTCCCCCCTCCTGGCTGAAAGCAATTGTCCCAGTTGTGGTCCATCCTCTTTCGACCTACACATATGGGTGTGGTGCATGCCATGCCACTGGGATTATTCCTTGTTTTCCTCAGACCGGTTGCAGGATTAACCTCCCCTCGCCTTCCAGGCATCGCTGCATTTGCATACTCCGAACCCGGACCAGGTGCCAAAGTCGAAGATTTGTTTATCATCTGTATGGCCTCCTTTATGATCGTCTGAGTGGCATGTTTGAAAGTGTAGGCTCCAGTTCTGAACACTTGAGTGGTCTGTGGCATCGGCCGTGATGTAGAGGTGAGGAAAGGGTTCGTTGACTGCCGTACTTGAGCAAAAGGGTTTGTTGGTGTCACTGGGGTGTTGAGAGGCGGCCACCCTGACTGGGAGATGAGACTACTTCCGGTTGTCGCTGGTGTTAGAAAGCTAGGCGACCCTCTCATCAACTGCTCGCTGCGCTCCAGATCCATTTCGATACCCCTTCAAATCATCGGCCACATTCCCATTCTCGGCATCCCTCACAAGAGTGCATATATCGCATCAGCATCGGACGGTCTCGCCCCCATGCGAGCGAGCTTGTCGTTAGCATGTATATGCACCGCAACATACCTCTCTGCATCTGCTGCTCCCTTCATCTGAAGTGACACTATCTGGGCACGTATAGAGAACTGAAGAGACACGTCTGATCGATTGTAGAGCTCTGCCAGTGTACTCCAGACCTCGCATGCGGTAATATCAATGCTGTCGGGGATGAGTGTCAAGACTGATGAGTTAATTTTCCTCAGGATGATCGACTTTGCCATGCCATTGTCCTTCAACCAGGATCGAATTGCTTCCTGTTTGGCTGCAGTGGGAGCTACTGGAATCATAGGTGTCAGGCAAGTTGAGGCATATCTGAGGTAGTCGAATGGATTTGTGCCGGTGCTGACATGGTTGTACACTCCTTGCCCCAGGAGCAGTTGCTCCATCTGCCTTCGCCATTCATAATAATTCTCAGTTCCTCGCAGCTCGGGAATGTTTTCGAATTTCCCCATGACGCAGTCTGCGAGAGTGCCTATATGTGCCTCGGTCTCGTGCATATGTCTCTCTGATCCAACCTGCCTTCTGTTCTATGTGTTATCGAGTTGAACTCCCCTTTCTACAGGGCCAGCTCGGGGCTCATAACCTATTCGCTAGAAATGGAGAAAGCAGCTCAGTCATTGGATAACGGACTAAGTAATCTACAACGAAGGTCACGAACCTAGAAACAGAGAAAGCAGCTGCCTGAGCTATGTCAGTCCCGGTGCAGCATGTACCGTATCGTAACATACCTCAGTCATTGGATCACAGACTGAGGAAAGAAAAGAAACCACTATCATAGCATCTATGCATCCACGCATCACGTGACAATCCTGGTGTCTGTGCTGCTAAAGTCCAGTACACTAATCTAAGTGTCAGTCCGAGAATAAAACACTCAACACATAGTGGGATATACCTTGCCCTTCCCATCTGGAGAGAACATCACCTGAACTGAGGGTGAGGGTTTTGACAAACTGATGCTACTGGAAACTGAAGCTGCACTCTGTTAGGCATAAGGAGACAGAGATCTGCCCTGCAGCCAATGTTCTAGGGTGGGTCAGTTGAGAGCTTGAGAAGTGGAGTTGATTTGTGGTTAAAGGGAGAGTGACAAGGGTTCATTCAAAGTCCCAGAGAGCTGCTAGTTCCCATCAGTATGTACATGTGATAGTCTACAGGTGATGCTGACAGATCATACAGCAAGTCACTTTGGCTGATCTTCAGCACCTCCCCTATGGTACTCTATATAATCACTCAGTAATCACCAGTTAGTACAGCCACAAGGTCACAGCCTGAGCCTGTGGTTCATGGCTTAGTGTTGCCATTGAACCAAGCCCAAGTTGAGTTAAGTTCACTTTGATTCAGATGCTATGTCAGTTTGGTCAGTTCAACAGTGTGAAGTAGAATGAAGTCAATATCAAACTGTACTGAACTGGCAGGTCATACCAAAATGGGCTAAGATAGGGCAACAACATGATTGGATGACTGTTTTAGTGACTTTGTTCAAGTTCAGTTTGTTACACTTTGGTGAGTTGAAGTGTGGCCAAACTACCACTTCAATTTGATGTGGTTGGTTCACAGCAACACTATCATGGCTTCTCAAAGGTCAGGCCAGGCCCTGAGCCCCCACAGGCTGTTCTCATGGCTTGGCTTGGCTCAGGGCTTGAGGCCTGGCCCAGCACAACACTAAATGGAAGTGGAAACCCACATGAATGCAGTGACAAATGATATCATGATTTTCTTTGAGAAAACATGTGTAAAAATAAAATAAAAAAAAGAAGTCCAAGGAGTCTCCCTCTGGATTTTCGGGTCCTAGTTCGACCCAGGGGACTTGGATTGCCTGGTAGGGAGTCAAAAGAGGTGGTGAAAGACTGAAAATGCGCCCTAATGGTCCCAAGAATGACCAAGATAACCTCTAATCACTGTCTGATATTGGAGAAAACAATCTCCCGAGCTTTGGCATCTTATTTCCGTCTTCTTTCGTCTCTGGTAAAGTGGCTGTTATTATTCTAAGTATGTACAGTACAATGTAAGTACGAGTCTGGCTTACATAAGCCAAACTCATCCAAACACTAAGTAAAAAGATAGAATAAAAATATAGAAACAAAAAAACTAAGTAAGGACAAAGAAATATAGTAAATCCAATGGTAGGGAGGATGCCCTCCTTACATCGTCCATACCCTCTCTCTTTACTTACATATTTTTCTGGTCAGTTTTACTTTGCTTTCCTTTCCCTTAGTGCGATGCATGTGATTTACCATACATCGGCCCTTTTCCGTCACTTTTTTTTCAACATTTGACAGCTCCAAAAACTGCCAATTTTCACATAGCTACTGCTGCCTCTATGTTACAAGTATCACCGCTTCACTTAGAAAAAAAAAACCCACCTTTTGTGGTCACCATCTGTGTTTCTGAGTGTCCCCAAGTCCCCAGAGTCGAGTCCCTTGAGTATTTTTGAGTTCTATGAGTCCTTGCTGAGTCCACAGAGTTCCTTCGAGTCCACAGAGCCTTCTACGAGTCCCCAGAGAGTCCGCTTCAAGTTCCAGAGTCCACTTCGAGTTCCCAGAGCCACCCCCTTCGAGAAACTGCCGCCCTTCGAGTCCTTCCACTGCTTCAAAAGTTCTGCAGTGTTTTGGAGCCATTCCTGCTGATTTCCAGAGTCTAGACCGCCACCCTTCGAGTCCCAGCACTTACTAGCCTTCGTAGCCCTTCAGAGCCGCCATATCTGCCTGCCTGGTGGCGGTAATTCGAGTTCTTCATTGCCAACTACTCCTAGACCTTAGGGGATCTTTTCCCTTGCCTCCCATAGCCTTTCCGACACCCCCTTCTGACTCACGACCCCTTGGGACAAGCCTAGGTTTAGCCTACAGCTTTCCCCCCTTTCCCCTTGCACTCTCACAAGAAGAGTTGCCCACACCGTCACGATCTTATCCGCTTGTAGATATGTCCTTTATCTTTTCCATTCCTCCGCTGTTAGCCTTCATTCTGTTGTGAAGTTTTCTGACACTTACTTCCCCTTGAAAATTTCCCTACCTCCATATGTTAGTTCTGACATCCCGATACCGTACTGCCTCAGTCCTGCTGTAGTGTATAAATACCCGTATGGTACCCCGATGTCCCCTCAGTATGAATATCGACATAAGTTCTCCAGTCCCTCCAATCTCTCTGTACTTAGCCCGCCTCCAAAATACGAGGGCCAAGCTTGTACAAGGGGGCAGCACACAAGCTGAACCCGACGCCCTCCTCCGACCCCCGCTCCGCTCCACTAGTCAGAACCTCTGTCGGCCCCTTCCGGCCATCCCCCGCTCTGCTCCGCTAGTCAGAATCCATCGGCCTCCTTCAGAAGGCCTCTAACTCGGTCCCTACCAATCGGACTAGCATTGGACTTTGAATCCCCGACGTCAGTCTACCTTCTAGTACCCTTTTGGGACCCTTTCGCCCCTGTGAACCCTTGGAGTGAGGCCCAAACTTGACATGGAGTGCCTGCTGCTCCTCAAGTGGCAATTTTGGTGCACTAGGCAAGTCATTCATCATGCTTCCATCACACACTGTTTCAATGGTAGGTCTTCATGGACCATCTTGTTGCTCATTTAGCAGTGAGCACCTGCCCTCGAACTTGGCTGCTCTTAGGCTTCACACATGACTTTGCAGTTCATCCAGTTGCCAATCAATTCTTCAAGTGGCTTCTCAGTAGGTACAGCTATTGGGGTAGGGTCTCAAAACTTAGTTGCTAGGTAGTTGAATGTGTTATGTGACACCCTCAGCCTTCAAAGCTTGAGGACAAGTTGGACTGGAACCATCTGGTAGAACAGCATTTTGATTTGGGCATCTCTTCCCTCCCACAATAAACTTTCATCACTGAGTTCCTGGCTTGAGAGGATACCCTTCATGGCTGCAACTCACTCAAGTAATATCCCACCACTGTGGCTTCCCAAAAAACTCCACCCGGGCTTCATGCCTTCCTACCATGCCATCTACCCCTATTTCTGCCTGCAAAAATCCTAACCCCACCCCTAGTCCCATGGGGAGAGCCTAGCCCCATCTATGTTGACCTCAGTGCTCCCTCCACATGTAACATTTTTGTTGACATGGTTTTATCCATGATAACACAATGCCTGTTTCTCCCCTCACCCTCTCTCCTCATTCTCTACAACGACATGCCTGGACAGCAAGGAAGTGCAGGGAAAGCTGCAGAAACTCTGGGAGATGAAACATGGGGTCTGGAAGCGGAATGGCGGCGGAATGTGCGTCGGAGTGGGCCGTGGGTCACAGGATTGACACCTGGCACTTCGGAAGGGGTTTCTGACAGCCAACAGATGGGTTTCGTGTGTCCAGGGGCTGAGGCAGTCGGAATAGACAAGGCTAGGCCCTCCAAATGGAACCTGGAAGCGAAGTGGCCTTTTTGTGGTGGTGATAGGGGCATGTGAGGCGGTCGGAAGGCACAAGGGTGGGCGGAGCTATTTTTAGATGGCAGAGGCAGTCGTTCTGGCTGTATCGGCGGCCGAAAGGCAGCAGAATCCCTTAGATGATGATGGGGACGATTAGAGAAGTCGTAGCAGTCGGGAATCGCCGCAATATGGCGGTCTGAGGCCCTGAGGACTTTCGGAGCATTGTGGTGGTGAAGGAATGCCAAAAAAGCGGCGGGTTTCAGCCCTAGGGAGAGTACACTCCCTACAATGGAGCACTCACCAACAGCCAATCACAGGCCAGGCCGAAATCCCAGAAAGCGGTGCGACCCTTCGGAGCACCACGCAGTGCAGGCACCGTGCTGTGCCTAATCGGCCCGGTGGCCCCAAATGGATAAAGCCCCCTAAGATGATCACATGACCCACAGGGGGTCAACCCAATATAGATGAATGGTGGTTACGAGTCAAGACCGACAGCAGCAATTGCTTGGATGCAGTGGCAGAGTGGTCGGTGAGCTTATTAAGCATCGGACTTGGTTGGGAATGGGTCGGAGGGTGTCGGAGAGGTGGGCGGAGGCATCGGAAAGGGTGCAGAGGCGTGGGAAAAGGTCGGGCAAGGCATGGTCATGACACTCCACATGAATGGCATCCCCAGGAACTTGAATGACATTGAGGACAAGCAGCCTGAAGGCTCATAAAATATTGCTATGGAGGTAGTACAGATGCAGATACCCCAAATGCAAGCAGTACTAGTGGCATCACAGATGGCCAGGGCAGCAACACCAAGGAGCCATGACTTACTCTATATGATCCAGGTGGCACCCTATGATGGCCAACAGCCCATGGCCAGGAGGCAGAGAATGGTGAGGGCATACAGAACATGCTAGCTGGGCATGCAGACAAATTGAATGGCTACAGCTACACAAAGTGGGAGCAGACTAGTCACAATCAATTCATGTTTATTGGTAATGTAAGTCATGCAAAGAAAGTGTAACATTTTGTTGGCATGGTTTTATCTGCAATAAAACAATGTCTGTTCCTTCTGTTTTTTTTGTATGCATTTTTTCTCAAGGAAAATCATGATATATCTTGTTGAAACATTCTATATGTTCCTGTTATCCAAATTTATTATGTATTATTTGGTTGTTTTCAAGGGAGAAAGATTTGGTATTTTGCTTGCTATACTGATAGAGGATACCTTGGTGTTTCCTACATGTTCTTGAAGAAAATGCATAACATATCCACTGGATATTCTGAAGGGGAAAAAATACCATGATAACTCAGTGTTTTGTCAAATGAAACTTTTTGAGATCCTTAGAGTATCTTGTACATGAATAATTGGCTATTATACCTGAGAAAATGTAAAGAAAATGGAAGAAACAAACAATATATTTACCTGATTATTCTGTAAAGAAAATCTAGGAAATTGAGGCAGAATGTTCAAAGCAAAGGACATGGATAATATTATTAATTCATGTTTATGGACAGATCAGGCAAAGAAAATAAAATATTTTTTGAGACTTTTTGTTTCAATAATATTGATAAAAAAATAGTATCTCTTCCTTGAATTTTTTCACCATGTTTTTCTAAGAAAAATTGTGCAATGCTTGCAGTGAAACTCTCATCCGACTCGACATGGAGGCCAAACGACGGGAAGACGTGGATATGTCTTCTGTGCTGGCCTGTTGGAATTCCGTTTACAATAGCGTGTCTATTATGGTCAACCGCGCAACACCTTACCACACAGACGTAAACGGACGGGAGCCGTGGCTGGACATGCTAGTCACTGTGGGGGACTATCCCCCTCTCGACTTCATCGTTCCAACGTTGAATCTTCGGTTCCGCTATAATCCAGGCACCGTCATCGCCATGTCGGGTTCGGCATTAGAACATGGGGTTGGACATACAAATGGTAATCGCGCATGCCTCGCATACTACATGCGGCACAATGTGCAGCAATCGGTCGGCGTTCAGTTATGCCCTCCGTCCAATCTCAAAGATCTAGAGCCGCTCGTTAATGTCAGTTCCTAGGTAATTAGTGTAATACGTAGAAACTACAGCGGATGATACAACTGGCTTATGCTAGTCCCTAAAGCTCTTACCTACCTTACCCGCGATTCCCCTGAGAAATATAGCACGATTCATCCTTACCCCAATACCCCTGAGATATAAAGCGCGATTCATTTGAACTGTCAGCTCAATGGCGGCACCTCACCCTGCCTACCCCATCCCCCACAACAACCGGGATGGAATTATACTTTACCCCCACACAATGAAATTATCAATTGGCTAGATAAAAAGACGGGCACTATCTAATCTATATCCCCCCTTCCAAGAAGCCCAGAAAGGGCGGCCCACCGCGAAAAGAGGTGATTCACCTTCCTCCCATTAGCCTCCACATCCTCTTGAATTTCCCTCAGGTACTTCATGTACAAATTGCTGCCGCACGACGCATGCATCTCACCCTTTCCACAGGATCCAGCAGTGGACTGGGAACTTCTTTGAGGACTCCGCCCTTCACATGGTGAGTGAAGATGCTATCGAAGATACAGATCCTCAGGATTACCTGCAGACTGGCCTTCAACTTCATCTTGGGCACGGTGGAGCGCCCTGCCCATCTGCATCCGCGAATGAGGTGCCGCCATTGAGCGGACAATCGCGGCCTACCACTGCAGGCAAAGATGGAGATCAGACGAAGGGTGATAGGCAAGATACACCAACAATGGATGATGACGAATGGGAAGATGTGGACAATATTCCCCTTCACCTTCGGCCACCAGTCGGTTCAAAACATCTCACGATCGTCGATGTTACAGGGGTGCATTTCGTACTAGTATGACCATGCCAGTGTCTGAATGCAGAAAGTTATCCTTTGCAGCTATTCCGAGCAAAGCTATGTCCATCCACATTTGATAAGCCCAGCACGGCGTTCACATTTTCAGTTTTGGATGATTTCTTGAGAGACAATGTGGAATGCGGCACATCTGGCATGAATTATTACAGCAAGCTTCGCCGGGTGACCTCTAATGTTTTTCCGCATTTGGTTGTGGTACGAATTCCATTCCACTGATCAAACCGTGTGATATTAAGAACAGCTATGTCATTAGGACAGATATAGGGAACTTCTGCGGGTAGCCCGGCAATGGCGCCTCCTCAAGCTTCTGAAGTGGAGCGGTTTCCAAGATAATATGAATCCCTCAAAGGATGGGGATCTTGTAATATTTTGTGCGGCATGTCCTCAGCCGGGAATCAACGTAGGCCCAACAGCTAATTTGGACGAGTAAGTACCCAATTAAGCGTAAATCCTATCACTGCAAGCATTTGACAATGTTTCTTCAGATATCATGCTGAAAAAATGGAGGGAAGAGATACTCTTTTATTTGGCATGTTTGGAAGGAAAAAATGCAAAAATAATATTTTATTTTTGTCCAAAAAATGTGTTGATGGTAATGCCCATTAGCTTCCACTCTAATTAGTATTAGCATCAATTCATGTTCTCTGGAGGAACATAAAATATTAGTTTTGCATTTTTTCTTCCAAACACCAAAAATAAAAGAGTATCTCTTCCCTCTATTTTTTTAGTATGTTTTCTGAAGAAAAATTGTGAAATGCTTGCTGTGTATCGCGCTAATTGTTAGAAGTTGGAAGTACACAAGGGCGGTAGTTATGGATGGAAATTTCAAGGCAGAACACATGCATGAGAGGCGGCCGGATGATCAAGTGTGGATCATGGATGGACGTGGGTTTATGGTCAGAAACCCACCGTATCAAGCATATTTGAAAGCTACTCCACATATCACGGAGGTATGTATCATCACTGGCATGAGTATCAGAACCTGAAATGCGCCGAAGAAATCTTCCTGCAACAATCACAAAGCGATCAGTCAGGCAAGTGCCAGCCACGGTAAACTGAACTCCACAGGAGTGGGTGCGACGGCCTGTGTGCGGCATGGCTGCTTTTACCCGCATTCCGTTGTTGACTTCCAAAAGGGTGAAAGGTGAGCGCGATATCGGTCAAATTACATCCGCTCATGGCAGTAAAGGCAGCTGAACATGGACTATTCCCTAACCCATGCACTGAGTTACAACATGACCGGCATAGGGAATGTTCTCTGCTTCTATGACATCAACTGCACATACATGAAAAATCTGCGGAGGCGTATCGAAAGCAGCGACCTTTTGCACCTTCCACCATCACTTAGAATCACGGCAGGAATTGGCATGTGGCATGTTCACGGTCACAAAAAGGAATGTTATACACGGTACTCGCCACTATTTATAAAAGGTGCAGGTTGGGTAGATGGTGAAATCATCGAGACGTTGTGGTCCACGTTGAACATAGTGTCGGCATCAACTTGCGGCATGACCTCCCCTCACCGCCAAGAACTATTGGATTTCCAGATGAACGACTCCAACTTCATGAAAATGATTCGGATGGGTATGGAAATTCATCTTTGACATTGGAGGCCGCTCTCACATGTTCATAGCTGACAGCCTATCGCGGAAGCTGAAGACTGCACGGGCGTCTGTAGTGTTGGCCCGCGACGCATTTGAAAGGTTCAACAAGGCTATCACACCGGAGCAACAAAGGAATTGGGGTCGGCAAGAAGAGACCGCTCTCCTTCGTCGTGTACATGACCCATCGGTCATGGATGTCTTCGAAATCCAATTGAAGAAAGGTAAGCGAGATTATCTACGGCGCACAAGGGATTTAAATGTACATGTCTTCCAAAGCACCAACGGTGCATGCAGTAGAACTTCGGCTACTGGAGAAATCGCCCCGACCAGGGGTTCACCATGGAGCGGCGACTTGGATCACGCACGGTCTAGCCATTGAAGAGGCAGAAATCATTCTCAACATATATAGAAAAGATAACGGTCCGAACCCATCCGAGCTCAAGAGATTGACCATAGCTCGTCGCGCTGAGAAATTATTGGCTGATCGATCGAGATTTATCGCAGATGGGAGGATTTATCTGCAGGTGGATGATGAATTTGAGCGGAGCGACGAGTCCGATGGAAGAACCGATCTGATGTTGGGGCAAGATACTCTTGATGATGAAGATGCAGTATCCAATGATGGTTATAGCGATAGCAGCCTGGTAGAGGTCTTCGGCAGAGCTTCATCCAACAATCCGACCTCACCATATTTGCCACTTCCATCGAAGTTTGGAAGCGCTTATTGCAAAGCCAAGAAGCTGCATCGACTGGCGCAAATGGAGTTGGAGTTGCGCATGGGACAGGCAAATGATGCCCTTCATGGGTTATGTCTTGCATTGGCAGACAAAGCGGTGATATTCAGGGGTGTTGTAAGGCCTGCAACCAACTATTCGATGAGAACACGCGCATGGCAAATGATTCATTCCATCGACACCTCTGTCAAGCAATGCGCCGCGATTTACAGACAATGCCGCTTAGCTATGATTGCACTTGGCGCTGACTCTGATATCCTGGACCGCTACCAGGAACTTCAAAAATCACACCTGTCGGCAACCGTGGCTGCCTTTACCCAGGGGGCACATGACCACCGCGATTCCCACCTGCCATGGTTCTGGACAATGGATATCCCCAAGGATACTGATTCGAAGAGTTGGCTGTCCGAATGTATGTTTTCATTGGCGCTTTGTTTCTGACTTTTCACATGTGCTCCAACTGCAGTTTACCGCATTCACTGGCTCCGCGCTAAGGCGGCCAAGGACCGTTGGGAAGAGGAAAACAAATTGGTAACATCCGAATTTGTATGGGTCGTGAACTTTTTCCAATACAGAGCGAAGAGATGGAACGAAATATATATGGCAAAAAAATTAGCAGGTAACCGTGGGGCCGCTTGCTACGCTGCAAGGCAGCAGGCCGTGTATGATCGGCTCGCAGAGCAAGCTGAATTGATATGGCAGGGGATGAATCCTGATGATAACCCATTCCATCATGGTATGTAGGTCTTAAACTGTAAACAATGATACCAGCCCTTTTTGTGGTCAACTTGTACTGTACTGTCATCCATTTTGACCACCTGGGATGGAAGCGCGCAATGCACCAAATGCAATGCAGGAACCAATAGTACGGCGGTGAGAGCATTGCTGACATTCCACGTATTGCCGATGATATATTCGGGATGTCACCTTTGCCCCGTCCCGTTCAAAATCTCATTCCACGATATGTGGCAATCGTGCGCCTGCAAACTTTATTACACCAGTAGGGCTACCGCAATTGTTCCAGGGGGGAAAAGATTCGGCCTTGTCAGTGAAGAACCAGCAGAATCAGACAAAGAGATCGAGAAATTATTATATTTGCAAATACATCCGGTACTACGATATGGATGTTGCGCATTAATGTTTCTCACTACCACCTTCCTCCGCATGTCCGGTGGACGCCCCACCCCTGCCACTGTCAACTTGCGGGGACGAACTATCCCCCGACGCCTCCGCATGTCCAGTGGACACCTCACCGCTGCCACCCCCATCTTGCGCGGACGAAATGTCCCCCGACGCCTCCACATGTCCTGCGGATGCCTCACCACCGCCAGTCCCGTCTTGCACGGAAGATATGTCCGCTGATGCCCCACCACTACCACCTTCCTCCTGACGTCCTGTGGACGCCTCACCGCTGCCACTCCCATCTTGCACGGACGAACTGTCCCCTGTCGCTGCGCTAGTTTCATTCCCCACATGCACGGACGAACGTTCCTCTTCTACTTGGGCGGCAAGACTAGGCTCTTGCTGGCCCCTCGTTCCCAATTCCTGGCCGGTCTGTGTTTCGGTGACCATGAGACATGGAAGTTGCGCGGCGACAGATTCTTCGGCCTCCTCTGTCGTGGCGTTTATTTTGGACGGTCCAAAAACGTCGAGAAGATCTTGATCGACAGGCGGTGGTGCTATGACTCGTGCTGGGTGATTACCATGCATGCTCGCTCTCAACGTTTCTACCTCACAGGTCAACGTTCCTATCGTCAACCGGCAATCTGCCAACTGCCCTTCCAACGCCAGCAGACGATCTTCACGATGGTCTGGTATTCGACGTGCAACGTCCTCCACCCGCCTGTCAACTTCATCCAATCGGCCGAATATCAGGTCTTGCCGCTGGATAATGTCGTCCAGTCGACGATCCCAGGATATATTTGAGGGATGCTGGGGCATTGGTTGCAATGGAGGGGAATGTTCGTGACTTGGTGGAATGGGCGGCGCAGGGAGTGGGATGTGGGCCGAAACTTCATCTCGAATCGCGGGTGGAACGGCGTGTTTTTTTTCGGGGGGCTGTGGTGGATGAATGACGACAGCTAAAACATATTCAGTCAGAAAACATACTTTTGAACGTTTAAAAATACTTACTAACTCGCCGTTGGGGTGCTGAAGATGACGATCCTTCCCCTTGGTTAGGAGGGTTCTGGGCACGTTTAGATATCCGAGCTTTTTTTCGGGGAGGTGGCGTCGCATTATCGTCTACCTGTGGAGGTACAGGCGTTCGAGGTCGAGGGGAGTTAGGGGGGGTGGGGGTGGCTTGACGTTTTGCGGGGGTCTTGGGAGTCCGAGCCGTTGATGCGCGGCGAGCACTACCCTTCCCACAGCCAATCTTCCGCTTTTTACACGGATCGCAGGGGATGTTCCCAACGGTCCACGTGCAAACAACCTTGCGGTTGACGCACGTGCTGCAGGCGTTGGGATCGGGGGGTGGGGTGGTGCGTGCAGCGACTTGAGCCCGGCCGTACTTGGGCTTTGGCGTCGTTTGAGCATCTGGCAGCGTGGACATACCTTCACCTTTATCTTCTCCACCCTTCGTACCCGAATGCCTTGCCCTTGATTGAGACTTGCGTCTCGTCGAGGTTGGCCACGATTGGGATGGCGACCTGGTGCGTTTGTTCGACCTTCCACGTACGGGCTCTGATGTCTGATCGTCCATGGGAACGTCCAGCCCTACAACCTCGCTCTCTCCACCCTTCCTACCTGAACGACTTGGCCTTGATTGAGACTTGCGTCTCGTCGACGTCGGCCGCGATTGTGATGGTGACTTTTTCGACCTTCCACGTACTGGCTCTGATGTCTGATCGTCCATCGGAACGTCCAGCTCAACCACCTCACTCTCTCCATCTTTGTTGCCATCGCCACGACTCATAGGCTGCTGTCCGATTGCCTGCAATTCTGCAGGCAAGGCCTTCTCTTTGCCCTTATCGACGGACTCGGGGTGGCTTGGTGCCACATTAGCGGTGGGTTGGTTCTCGGGCACGGGAGGCGTTGGTACTCTCACAAGTACTGGGGTGGCGGTTGGGGACTCCAGACGCACCATCCAACCTGCATGCGTCGCATCGAATCGGCTTTCGACGGTCAGAAGCCATGGATGGCCGGCGATGGAGGCTGGGGTGGGGAAGAGCGAGCTGGGCCAGTCGGGAAAAGGAATGCCTGGGTTACCGATGTCGTCCGTCCAATGGATGAATTTGTCGACCCCAATTAGCGTTGGGGGAACGTTGTCAGTTCTATCGGCAATAGCCCTGACAGATTCCTGCATCGGACGAGTGTGAATTAGCGGTCTGAAGACAAGTGATGCGGCCACGACGCACCAGTACATTCCTCATCTCCTTCACAGCTTCCCTCCAACGTTTATGCCTCTCCGCAGACTCCATCGTGCCCGAGGTAATTACGAGCCGTTCGTAAGTGGAGAGGATACGGTTGACGGCGACGCCGAGTTCCTTGGAGTTCTTGACGAACTTCATCGTGGATTGATTGTCGAGGGTGGGGCAGGTAGTAGGCAGATGTGATGGGTTGAGGGAAACAGGGAAAACAAGGTGTTGAGGCCGACACGTACTTGTCGACGTGCGAAAACTTATATTTCCCATGCACTGCCGGCATTACTGCAGCTGACGCAGTCAAGTATATTCATTCAGCGAATTATTATTGTAGGTTTATTAAGTAGTGTACGTTTGCTAGAAGTGTACGTTTGCTATTTTCTAGATGTGGGATGATTTCGTCCAACAATGACTATGTGGTACGGGCGCCTGCATAGCTGAATCACGTTCCAACATAGGTAGGCTGGCAAACAATACTGTTTACAGACGGGCCGCTAATTCTGTGCATTATGCATACCTGCCTGATGTCATGCACGGGACGGCACATGGAAGCTGTATTATCTTCATATCAAGGCCATGGCCGTCAACAATTATTGCGCTGCAACCTGATACCTCAGATGGGCAAGTCGATGAGCGGCACGGAATGACCTTCGTATCACAGCCTGGCTGGTCCATCCATTGGTGAAGGCTTCCTAGCATGCCTGGGACGGCCCGCCTATCAGTTGCCCGGTATCACCGTCCTATCACAACTGGGCGTGTCCCTGGGTTATGACCTCCTACCGGATACCTTGGACGAACCCGTGAATAAGTTTCGCGATATTAGGCTCATGCCACTACCAGGACCATCCTTAAATTGCGCGGTATGACGGTTGTATGATGGGCTGTCCCGTGCTTGAATTGCACCGTATTAAATTCTTACGATGGCTGGGCCGCTAGGGTCAGGGTTTGGGCGCGCCAGTTCACGGGTTGCGCGGCAGGCCTCCCAGATCATGACCTGGCCCGCCCATGGGTCATGTACTACTATCTCACGCCTTGGACGGGCCAGTCCATGAGTTGCGCGGTATGGCCGCCATACCCACCCCTGACCCGTGCATGGGGTGCGCGCTATTACCTGATGCCTTGGACGGGCCAGTCCATGAGTTGCATGGTATGGCCACCATACCCACCCCTGGCCCGTCCATGGGTTATGTACTACTACCTGACACCTTGGACGGGCCAGTCCATGAGTTGCGCGGTTTGACCATCATACCCACCCCTGGCCCGTCCATGAGTTGCGCGGTACGACCGCCATACCCACGCCTGGCCCGTGCATGGTTTATGTACTACTACCTGATGCCTTGGACGGGCCAGTCCATGAGTTGTGCGGTGAAAGTATGAGCAGATGGAGACCTGGGAATATACCTGAGTCTCCTAGAATGACAAGGGGGGTCTCAGTTCGACCCTAGGGGGCCAGAGTTGCTTGGCAGAGAGTCAGAGAGGAGAGAAAGAGACAGAAAACGCGCCCTGAAAGTCCCAAGAATGGCTGAGATATCGTCTACTGACTGTCTGATAAGGGAGAAAACAATATCCGAAGCCTCCGGGCTTGGATTTCTGTCTGGCTCTGTCTGTGTTAAAGCGGCTTCTGTTATTCCAAGTATGTACAGTACAAGGTAAGTACGAGTCTAGCTTACCTAAGCCAAAACTCGTCCAAACACTAAGTAAAAAGACAGAATAAAGGTATGAAAACAAAAAACTAAGGTAAAAACAAAGAAATATAGGAATTACCATGGTGGGGAGGACTCTCTCCCTACATCCGAGGGTGGCTTTAGATAGTGACTGTCCCCAGTCAACACATACCAAGATATATCATAAAGTGAGGTGAGGGGTATCATCCTCGAAACAAAAGTCTAAGTAGAAACTCAAAAATGCGAACTCGAAATGAAATAGACCATGAAAAGAAACCAAAATCACTACTCAGCTGATGGAGGAGGCAGCTTGAAGGTAAACCGAAGGTCTTCGAAGGCAAAGGGTGGCTCGGGGGTGGCTCGAAGTGGGCCTCGAAGTGGTCTCGAGGGGGCTCGAAGGTGTATCGAGAGTGGTTCGAGGGCGAAAGGTAGCCCGGGGGTGGCTCGAAGGGGCTTTCGAAGGGGGCGGACTCACTTTCGAAGGGGGCGGATTCACTTTCGAAGGGGGCAGACTCACTCTCAAGCTCGAAGGATGCTCCAGGGTAGTCTCGAGGTCGACTTGAGGGGAGGAAAGGCGCTGGATCGACTTGGAACTCGAGGGAGGGGGTGGTACCTGGTCAACGAAGCTTCCTGGGCCTCGAGCGAGGACCCAGAAATCCAAACGAGCCTGCAGAGTGCGTCCGAGGGCCTCTCGAGGGATCTCCTCACCTGTGGGCAGCATGACTCGACCTCGAACGATCCTACACCTGCCTGCTGCTAGATATGAAGCACAGACCTTACACTGCGCTCGAACGTGCCCTTTACGACCACAAAAGAAGCAAAAACGAAAGTTTCGAGGGGGAACTTGGCACCTCGAAGACTCTCGAAAGGGAGGGGATGGCTCGCTCGAAGCCACAGGCCCTCGGAGAGGCGACAAACCTCTTGACGCTCTTGAACACGACTTGAAACTGGTGGGGGCAGGCTTTGCTTTCGAAGTCGGAGCCTCTTGAAGGAGGAACGAGGTGGTAGGGGGTGGTTTGCAGTCCGAGGGTGGTTTCGAAGGAATGCTCGGAGGGGACTCGAGACGAGGGTAAGCCTTACCGAAGGACGTCGAAGATGCTTCAAAGCAAGAGTACAACTTTGCGGGGGTACTCGAGGGCTCACGAGGTCGAAGGGGGCGAGTTGAGGTTGAGCCGAGGTCACGAGGGTTGCTCGAAGCAGTTTCGAGGTGAGGAGAACGAACCTTCGAGGGCTGTAAACCACCTACTGTGTACGAGTGCGATGGTTGATCCTCTCTTGAGCTGCAAAGTGAGTTTGAAGGCGAGTCACTGGCCTGCTCACATGAGGCACTCCAACCTGGAGGAGCAGGGTGCCTCAAGCCTGCATTAGTGGCTCGAAGGGGAGATGAGCTGCTCGAAGCGAGCTTGGGTGAGCGAGGGGGGTTCTTCGAAGTTCGAGGGGCGACCTCGAAGGGGGAATGAGAGGGGATCTTCGAGCTCGAGCTTCCCTGGGAGTGTCTTCTAGAATGAGACCGAGAGCACTCCACAGGGGCACTAGACTGGTGGCTGGACGAGGGCGAGTGCGGGTGTCGAGAGGGTCCCTGGAGCGACTCGAGACTTGACGAGGGGTTCTTCGAAGCTAGATGAGGGGGTGAGCAGCCTACCCCATCCTCAATGACCTCCTTCGTAACACGAACAATGATCTCGATAGGCCATAGCCGGCCTGACTGGAGCAGGGGGTACCTGGATGCGAGCCGCCTCGAGACTTCAAGCTCGACCTGGGGTGGGAGGCCTCGAAGGAACAGCTGGGGCTGGTGGCTCATCTCGAGTATGTTTCCCCTTACCATGGCCAAGAATAAGAGTCGGAATAAACGAAGGTACTTCCCCAAGGCTTGAACCGAGCTCAGCTCCCTGCAATGAGCTCCCTCGAGGAGAGAGTAGAACTCCTCGAAGTACTTGAGGTCGTCCTCGACTGGTTCGATCTCGGGGTACTGAAGGGTTACGAGCACTTTGAAATCGTCCCATTGCCTACCAACTGGGACACTAGCAGCGAGGTGGCCCCAGAGAATTCTATCGAGGGACGGGGCTCCCTCGATCGCAACCATCATTAGGGACGAATCCCCAGACCTTCCCTGAGCCTTACCATACTCCTCCACCTCTTCGAAATAGGCTGGCAGGTCCTGTGCTTGCCCCGAGAACTTCGGGAGGGGCTCGAGTGGGCCTCGAGACTGTCTGCATGCCTCATCCATCATGGGTGGTATTTGCGAAGCTCGAACGACTATATTTCACAGTCTAGAAAATTATTGGTAGTATAATCAAGGGTGAGCATGAGCCTCGAACGTCTGTGGTCAGTCTCGAAGGATAAAACGAAGGGGGTCACCTCGATGCGACCTCGAACGTCTATGGGGAGATGGGGGGGAGGATCCTGTACCCGAAACGAGAGGGGAGGTTCTTGTATACGCGACACGAAGTGGTATGACCACTGAGACGAAGAGAAAATGAAACTAGTCGCCATGTGCGACTCGAAGACTCGACTTAACCTGGCAGCCTCACTTGACTGCAAAACGTGCAAGGAAAACGAATGATATTGGTCTCAAAACGTCTAAGAACGAATGCGGGTGCGTCTAAAGCAGCGTCTATATCTCGAAAGCGTCTGATAGTAACTGCGAAGCGTCTCAGGGTGTTTCGAAGCGTCTATTGGGGTCTTGGAACGTCTAGTAGGTGATACGAAGCGTCTAATCAGAGTCTCGAAGCGTCTATGATGGATTTCGAAGCTGTCTCGAAGTGGCTGGTAGGGATCTCGAAGCATCTCGAATGTCTCAAATGGGGTCTCGATAGGGTCTCGAAGCGGTCTCTACTGACTCAGCAGTGACTGTGAATACTTTCCTACAACTCCAGAGGGCACAAAAATGCGAGGGAAGGTGCCAGGGAGCAAAGCTGTGGCAGGGGTGGGAGGACAGTGGCGCGTTGGTGAACAACCGTTGGGCAGAATTTAACGAAACGTCGGGAGGTGGTAGAGGGCGTCTAGGGCTGCTGGGCGATCAAGGAAACGAGAGATTCTGCGCACCCAAACCCGAGTTATGCCAATTTTCGTCCTACAAGGCCTTTCTCCAGAAAAAGCGGAATATCTCCGGAACCGCTGAGGATATCGCGTCGGAAACGGTATCGTCCGAAAGCTCTCGTCGAGTAGGTTCGGAGTCTCGAAAAGCGAGAGGTAAGGCGCGTCGGTTGTGGAGATATCGCGTGTGCGAGCTCGAAGGTAGGAGGAGGAGGGGATTACCAAGCAAATCAGCCCCCTCACGGTGGGCTCCAGATGAAAGTATGAGAAGATGGAGACCTGGGAATATACCTGAGTCTCCTAGAATGACAAGGGGGGTCTCAGTTCGACCCTAGGGGGCCAGAGTTGCTTGGCAGAGAGTCAGAGAGGAGAGAAAGAGACAGAAAACGCACCCTGAAAGTCCCAAGAATGGCTGAGATATCGTCTACTGACTGTCTGATAAGGGAGAAAACAATATCCGAAGCCTCCGGGCTTGGATTTCCATCTGGCTCTGTCTGTGTTAAAGCGGCTTCTGTTATTCCAAGTATGTACAGTACAAGGTAAGTACGAGTCTAGCTTACCTAAGCCAAAACTCGTCCAAACACTAAGTAAAAAGACAGAATAAAGGTATGAAAACAAAAAACTAAGGTAAAAACAAAGAAATATAGGAATTACCATGGTGGGGAGGACTCTCTCCCTACAGCGGTATGGCCGTTGCACCAACCCCTGGCCCGTCCATGGGTTATGTACTACTACCTGACACCTTGGACGGGCCAGTCCATGAGTTGCGCGGTATGGCCGCCATACCAAGGCCTGGCCCGTCCATGGGTTATGTACTACTACCTGATGCCTTGGACTGGCCCGTCCATGAGTTGCACAGTATGACCGTCAAATCAAGGTCTGGCCTGTCCATGGGTTATGTACTACTACCTGATGCCTTGGACGGGCCCGTCCATGAGTTGCGCGGTATGGCCGTTGTACCAACGCCTGGCCCGTCCATGGGTTATGTACTACTCCCTGACACCTTGGACGGGCCAGTCAATGAGTTGCGCGGAATGGCCGCCATACCAAGGCCTGGCCCGTCCATGGGTTATGTACTACTCCCTGACACCTTGGACGGGCCAGTCCATGAGTTGCGCGGAATGGCCGCCATACCAAGGCCTGGCCCGTTGTAGGGAGGGAGTCCTCCCTACTAGGGGATTTATTTTATTTCATTGTTTTTACTTTTGTTTTTGCTTTTATCCCCTACTCTACTCTCTTGCTACTTAGTATTTGGACGAGTTTGGCTTATGTAAGCCAGACTCGCACTTAGAGCAGTCTGTACATACTTAGAAAAATAACAGCCGCATTACCAGAGACGAGAAGACGAGAACCCGAGCCCGAGGGACTCGGATCAATATTTCTCCTATATCAGACACTCTCCAGACGTTATCTCGACCTATTTGTGACCTTTAGGGCGCGTTTCTTGTCTTTTCCCCTACTCCCTGACTCTACCAGGCAAACTCCAGTCCCCTTGGGTCGAACTGACCCTCTTCTTTCACTCAGGGAGACCTCAGGCAAAACCCCAGGCCTCCCATCTCTCAACCTTTCATCTGGAGCCCACCGCGAGGGGGCTGTTTGCTTGGTAATCCCCCCTTCCCCTCCTACCTCCGAGCTCGTACACGCGATTTCTCGAGAACCGACGCGTCCACCCTCTCGCTTTTCGGGAATCGGATTCTACTCGACTCAGGCTCTCAGGAAGTATATTTTGTGTCCCTATAGCCTCAGTGGTTCCGGAGATATCACGCATTTTGTGGAGCAAGGCTCTGTAGGACAGATTTTGGCATAACTCGGGATTGGGTGCGCCAATCCTCTCATTTCTTCGATCTCCCAGCGCCCCCAGACTCCCTCTACGACGTCCCCGAGTTTCGTGGTGCTCGGCCTAGCGATTGTCCAGCAACGCGCTACTGTTCCCCCACCCTCCCAGCTACACACGCGTTTTCTCGAGAACCGTCGCGCGTCTCCTCTCGCAAACTTCAGGTATAGTAGAGCCTGTCGAGAGCTTCCAGAAGGTGCCTTTTTCGTCGCGTCTACATCGCTACTTCTGGAGATATCGCGATTTTCGTGCTAAAAGGTGGTATTGGACCATTTCGCAAATATCTCAGGATTGGGTGATCGGTTTCTCGTGTTTCCTCGTTCTCCCACTTCCTGTAGGTCCCTGCTACCAGGCCCCGAAGTCTCGTACCGTTTCGCCCATCGGTTCTCCTCCGACGCACTGCTGTCCTCCCCCCTTGCCACAGCTGAGCTCCCTGGCCCCACCATTTGCATTTTCGTGCCATTTCGAGTCGTAGGAATCCTTCCCCACCTGCCTAGAGTCAGTTTACAGCCCTTCGAGATCCTCATCAGTCGCTTCGAGATCCCAGACGTTCGAGACCCTTTCGAGACCCCCAGACGAACTTCGAGCCCTTTCGAGACACTTTCGAGACGTAAACATTCCCTTAGACGCACCCACAGTCATTCTTAGAGGTATCGAGACGAATTTAGTTCGTTTTTCTTGTGCATTCTGCAGTCGAGCGAGACTGCAAAGTTAAGTCGAGGCTTCGAGTCGCACACGGCGACAAATTTCATTTTCTCTTCGTCTCAGTGGTCGTAACCACTTCGCTACGTGCATACAAGTCCCCCCCCTGCTCATTTCGTGTACAGGATCCACTCCCCATCTCCCCATAGACGTTCAAGGTCGCATCGAGGTGACCCTACCCCCCCCCTTCGTTTACCTTCGAGATCGACTACGGACATTCGAGGCTCGCGCACGCCCTCGATAATACTACCAACAGTTGTTTAGACCGTGAAATATATTCGTTCAAGCTTCGTAAATACCATTCGTGATGAAAGCAGCTCACAGACAGTCTCGAGCCCCAGTCGAGCCCCACCTCAAGTTCTCAGGGCAGGCGCAGGACCTGCCAGGTTACCTCGAGGAGGTAGTAGAGCATGGTAAGGCCCAGGGGATAACGGATGCCCTGTCCCTCGGCCAGATGGCAGTTGATGGAGCCCCTCCTCGTGTTGGGAGGCTCTGGACCTACCTTGTGGCGAGTGCCTCGATCCTCGAGGGATTTAATTGGGGCTACTTCAAGACCCTCGTAACCCTTCAGTACCCCGAGCTCGAGCCAATCGAGGACATTCGTGACTACTTCGACGAGTTCTATGCCTTCCTCGAAGAGAGTCGTCGCAGCGAGCTAAGCTCAGTCCCAGCCCTAGGGGACTATCTTCGTCATTTCCAGGTGCTGTTCTTGGCCATGGTGACTCGGAACACCCTCGAGTTGAGCCATCGAGCCCAACTCTTCCTTCGAGGCCTCCCACCCCACATCGAGCTCGAAGTCTCGAGGAGGCTCGCTTCGAGGTACCCTCTCCTTATGTCAGGCCACCTATGGCCTATTGAGGTCATCGTTCGCGTTACGAAGGAGGTTATCGAGGACCGGGTAGGCCACTTATCCCCTCATCTAGCTTCGACAAAGCCCTCGTCCAGTCTCGAGCCACCCAAGGAACCCCCTCACCATTCGCACTCACCCTCGATCAGTTACAGGCCAGATGCCCCTGTGGAGTATTCTCGGTCTCTTTCTAGAAGATGCTCCCAGGGAAGCTCGAGCTCGAAGTCCCCCTCGCATCCCCCCTTCGAGGTCGCCCCTCGGACTTCGAAGAACACCCCTCACCCTCCTGAGCTTGCTTCGAGCAGCTCATCTCTCCTTCGAGCCACTAATGCAGGCTCGAGGCACCCTGCTCCTCCAGGTTGGAGTGCCTCATGTGAGCAGGCCAGTGACTCGCCTTCGAACTTACTTCGCAGCTCGAGAGAGGTTCGACAGTCGTACTCGCACACAGTAGGTGGTTTAGAGCACTCGAAGGTTTGCCCTCCTCGCCTCGAAACTGCTTCGAGCAAGCCTCGTGAACTCAGCTCGACCTCGACTCACCCCCTTCGACCTCACGAGCCCTCGAGTACCCCTGCGAAGTGGTACTCGTGCTTCGAAGCATCTTCGACATCCCCTGGTAAGGCTTATCCTCATCTCGAGTCCCCTCCAAGGACTCCTTCGAAGTCACCCTCGTGCTGCGAACCACCCCACACCTCCTCATTCCTCCTTCGAGAGGCTCCGAATTCGAAAGCAAAGCCTGCCCCCACTGGTTTCGAGTTGCGTTCAAGAGCATCAAGAGGTTTGTCATCTCTTCGAGAGCCTGTGGCTTCGAGCGAGCCATCCCCTCCCATTCGAGAGTTCTCGAGGCACCGAGTTCCCCCTCGAAGCGCTTCTTTTTGCTTCTTCTGTGGTCGCAAAGGGCACATTCGAGCACAGTGTAAGGTCTGTGCTTCGTATCTAGCAGCTGGCAGGTGTAGGTTGGTTCGAGGTCGAGTTGTGCTGCCCACAGGTGAGGAGATCCCTCGAGAGGCTCTCGGACGCACTCTACAGGGTCGTTTGGATTTCTGGGTCCTCGCTCGAGGCCCAGGAAGCTTCGTTTACCAGGTACCACCCCCCCTCTCGAGTTCTAAGTCGATCCGGCCCCTCTCCTCCCCTCGAGTCGACCACGAGACTACCCTGGAGCACCCTTCGAGCTCGAGGGTGAGTCCGCTCCCTTCGAAAGCCCCTTCGAGCCACCCCCAAGCTACCCTTCGCCCTCGAACCACTTCGATCCACCTTCGAGCCTCCCTCGAGACCGCTTCGAACCCCCTCGAGACTGCTTCGAGCCACCCCCGAGCCACCTCCTCCCCTCGAAGACCTTCGATTTACCTTCGAACTGCCTCCCCCATCAGCTGAGTAGTGATTTTTTGTTTCTTTTCATGGTCTCTTTCATTTTGAGTTCGCATTTTCGAGTTTCTACTTAGACTTTTGTTTCGAGGATGATACCCCTTGCCTCGCCTTATGATATATCTTGGTATGTGTTGACTGGGGACAGTCACTATTTAAAGCCACCCTTGGATGTAGGGAGGGAGTCCTCCCTACTAGGGGATTTATTTTATTTCATTGTTTTTACTTTTGTTTTTGCTTTTATCCCCTACTCTACTCTCTTGCTACTTAGTATTTGGACGAGTTTGGCTTATGTAAGCCAGACTCGCACTTAGAGCAGTCTGTACATACTTAGAAAAATAACAGCCGCATTACCAGAGACGAGAAGACGAGAACCCGAGCCCGAGGGACTCGGATCAATATTTCTCCTATATCAGACACTCTCCAGACGTTATCTCGACCTATTTGTGACCTTTAGGGCGCGTTTCTTGTCTTTTCCCCTACTCCCTGACTCTACCAGGCAAACTCCAGTCCCCTTGGGTCGAACTGACCCTCTTCTTTCACTCAGGGAGACCTCAGGCAAAACCCCAGGCCTCCCATCTCTCAACCTTTCACCGTCCATGGGTTATGTACTACTACCTGACGCCTTGGACGGGCCAGTCCATGAGTTGCACGGTATGGCCATTGTACCAACCCCTGGCCCGTCCATGGGTTATGTACTACTCCCTGACACCTTGGACGGGCCAGTCCATGAGTTGCGTGGGATGGCCGCCATACCAACGCCTGGCCCGTCCACGAGTTATGTACTACTACCTGACACCTTAGACGGGCCAGTCCATGAGTTATGCACTACTACCTGACACCTTGGACGGGCCAGTCCATGAGTTGCGCGGCATGATGGTCATACCCACCGCTGGCCCGTCCATGGGTTAGGTACTACTACCTGCCACCTTGGACGGGCCAGTCCATGAGTTGCGCGGTATTACCTGCTCTCTCGGACGGGCCCGTCCATTTGTTATGGTATTCCCTTGGCTCTTTCAAATAGGCGAGCCTTAGCTGCTGTTTTTGACCAAACGATCATGGGTAGTTCCAGGTTACCCACTTGTCAGAAAACCCGGATTTTGTCACAGCCACAATATGAGCCCACACGGATGGGGGGGGTGTCGTACAGCCACATGGCAGACAGGGGTCAACACAGCCACACAGTGAAAGGGATTGCACAGCCACACAGCTGGGTCTGGGACACAGCCACTGGGATCAGGATGTTGCACAGCCACAAACTGAGAGGTGATGTACAGCCACTGGGAGAGGGGTTGACACAGCCACATAGTGAGGGGTAGACACAGCCACACAGTGAAAGGGGTTGCACAGCCACATAGACAGGGGTAGTGCACAGCCACATCGAAAACCAAAGTTGTAGCCCCTGTTGAGAGGATCACGGGACTATGCTTACATCAGCAATATCTTTATTTTTGGATGAGATAAATGTAGAATACTGAAATTTTCACGAGTCTTTTGATTTTGTTTACACAGCCACACCGGTAAAGGCACTGCACAGCCACATAGACAGGGGTGTGCACAGCCACACCGAAAACCAAAGTTGTAGCCCCTGTCGAGAGGATCATGGGAGTATGCTTACATCAGCGAGATCTTTATTTTCGGCTGAGATAAAAGTAGAATACTAAATTTTTCACAAATCTTCGCTTTTTTGCACGGCCACCCCCATTATGTGTGCTTATGTAATCAAAAAAGCGGACAAGATGCCTGGGTTGTTGTTGCTGCCACCCCTTCTCCTGTCCACTTGATGATATTTCAAAGTACTGTAGCACACTATTGACAAGTGATCTACCCATTCCATACACAATTTGGATCCAATCCAATGTTATTGGATATAAATATAAATAGGGGTAAAAATGCGAAATCTACTCCCAAACATGCAGTTCTTGACATATGGACTTGAGAATTTAAACCTAAGTAGCTCTGGCATATATCTACAACCTGTCAAAGTTCCAGACCATCAGCCTCTGTCCTTGTGGAGGTGGAGTCAGATCTCCTCCTCCCCAGTGTATGCATTATACAGATGGGTGCTGCAGCTTTCTGGGTATTTTGATCCATTGGTACTGTGGAGGATACATCAGACAGTGTCTATGTACAAGGACTTTGGGGGTTTATCAGGTGGAATGTGGGCAACACCACATTGTTGGTTTTTTGGGTGAATGGCCACCATGCCACACCTGCAAGGGTAACATACCAACTAATAACATAGGCACATTCTACACCTACATATCTACCTGCATTCAAAGTTTCAAGTCCACCCATTGAGAACTGGGGGAGCTGGAATGAAAATGAGAGCTGGAGAGCGTGGGAAAGTGTGCGAAGATTTTTCAAGAGATAGGAGATCTGTTGAGACGACGGAGTCTGTCACAACCATGCCTTGCCCGACCGTTTCCCACGCCCCCGCACCCTTTCCGACACCTCCGCCCACCTCTCCGACACCCTCCGACCCATTCCCGACCAAGTCCGACGCTTAATAAGCCTGCCGACCACTCTGCTGCTGCATCCGAGCAATTGCCGCTGTCCACCAGAGTCTGTAGATTTTGACCAAAGGTTGTGGCAAGAGCCACTTAACGATTTACAAGAATCACAGTAACTACCACTGTCCAAATAAGGAAATACCCCTAATGAAAATTGTCGCAGGCAGCCTCTGCTGTCGGAGTTTGAAAACTGCACATTACATAATGTGGCACAGCCACAGTGCGAACCAAAGTTGTACAGTGTCGTTCACTCAGAGGCAGCACCTCCAGGCTGAGTGCATTTTTTACTGGAAAGTTCTCAAATGAAAATTTTGATAGGAAACATAGGCAAAATTAGCATAAATCTGCATTCTCAAAAAACCAGCCTGATTATGTAATAAATTCACTTTTGGGATGAAAAAAAAGCATTCATGGCTCATGGCATGCCTAACAAAATGGCAGCAACAGGCAAAATGCCAGAGGGCCTCTGGGGAAAAGGTTTGATGACTGTCCTGTTAAGACAATTCATGCCTTCTTTCGAAAAAGTTGGCAATATATGGATGCCTACCAGTATTGTGCATGCAATTGGACCATGCTCGCACATTGCTGACATTCCACAGAAATTTAGGCCTAAATGTGAAACAAGCTGAATTTGCTGTCAAAAAGTACAAGATTACATCATCGATGCGGTCCCACAGTGATGATGAGTGTCGATTTTCTGCTCAACTGATTGTGCATGACATAATCAAAAGATAACTCCGCTGTCTATATATGGTAACTCCGAACATCTCCGCTCAAAATTCACTTTTGGAGAGCAAGGAATTTTAATACTTTGGAATTTCAGAATTTTAATGAGATAGCCCACAAGCTTGGAGGTCATAGATTAGAACTGCATACTTTAGATACTTGTTTATGCAGATATTGAGGTGTAATTACAACTTTGTTTTCACCTATAGTTGAGTTGCCTATTTTGAGTGAACGACACTGTAGCCCGGGTTGAGAGGACCACAGAAGTATGCTTACATCAGCGAGATCTTTATTTTTGGATGAGATATAAATGGAAAACTAAAATTTTCTCGAGTCTTTTTGGTTTAGTTACACAGCCACACAGACAGGGAGAGTGCACTGCCACACAGGGGAAGGTGGTGCACAGCCACACAGGGAAGGGGTTGCACAGCCACATGACAGGGGCAGTGCACAGCCACACTGAAAATGAAAGTTGTAGCCTGGAATGAGAGGATCACGGCAATATGATTACATCAGCGAGATCTTGCTCTTTAGATTAGATATGAGTGAAATACTAAAATTTTCACGAGTCTTTTCTTTTTTGCACAGCCACTCCACCTGCGATGTGTGCTTATCTAATCAAAGAAGCGCACCTGCACAGCCACACTGAAAACAAAAGTTGTAGTCCAGGACGAGAGGATCACGGCAATATGATTACATCAGCGAGATCTTGTTTTTTAGATTAGATATGAGTGGAATACTAAAATTTTTGCGAGTCTCTGCTTTTTTTGGCACAGCCACTCCACCTGCCATATGTGCTTATGTAATCAAAAAAGCGGACCAGATGCCTGGTTTGTTGTTGCTGCCACCACTTGTCCCTTCCACTGGATGATATTTCACTGTACTCTAACATATTGTTGACAAGTGATCTACCCATTCCATACACATTTTGGATCCAATCCAATGTTTTTGCACATGGATATGAATAGGGGTAAAAATGCGAAATCTGCTCCCAAACATGCAGTTCTTGACATATGGACTTGAAATTTTCACCCTAGGCCACTCTGATATATATCCACAACCTATCAAAATTCCAGACCATCAGCCTCTGTCCTTGTGGAGGTGGAGCCAGATCTCCTCCTCCCCAGTGTGTGCATTATACAGATGGGTACTGCAGCTTTCTGGGTAATTTGACCCACTGGTACTGTGGAAGATACATCTTCCAGTGTCTATGTACAAGGACTTTGGGGGTTTATTAGGTAGAATGTGTGTAACACAACTTTGTTGGTTTTTTGGGTGCATGGCCACCATGCCACACCTGCAAGAGTAACATACCAACTAATACCATAGGTACATTCTACACCTATATATCTACCTCCATTCAAAGTTTCAAGTGCACCCATTGAGAACTGGAGGAGCTGTAATGAAAATGAGAGCTGGAGAGCATGGGAAAGTGTGCGAAGATTTTTGAAGAGATAGGAGATCTGTCAAAAACTTGTCACAGCACACTATCCAGTGGGCCTTGTCTCATGAAACTTTGAGAAATGAGTGTAGGAACATCTCTGAACATCTTTGTACCATTTGAACTGCCATTGAATTACCAAAATACTTCTAAGTGCAAAAATATGGGGGGGTGCATCCTATGTATGAACTGTAGGAGTGAAACAGTCACCTAGGAGGTTGATACCATGCATACACACTGGGCAGATTGTCCAGTGCAGAAATGGGTCAGGACAGTCTAAATTGCAAGTAGGAAGTCAGCCATGCACTTATCTTACTCATTACATCTCTCTATGGTGTGCTATGACAAGTTTTTGACAGATCTCCTATCTCTTGAAAAATCTTTGCCCACTTTCCCACACTCCCCAGCTCTCATTTTCCTTCCAGCTCCCCCAGTTCTCAATGGGTGCACTTGAAACTTTGAATGGAGGTAGATATACAGGTGTAGAATGTGCCTATGGTATTAGTTGGTATGTTACTCTTGCAGGTGTGGCATGGTGGCCATGCACCCAAAAAACCAACAAGGTTGTGTTACACACATTCTACCTAATAAACCCCTAAAGTCCTTGTACATAGACACTGGTAGATGTATCTTCCACAGTACCAGTGGGTCAAATTACCCAGAAAGCTGCAGTACCCATCTGTATAATGCATACACTGGGGAGGAGGAGATCTGGCTCCACCTCCACAAGGGTGAAGGCTGATGATCTGCAATTTTGACAGATTGTAGATGTATGCCAGAGCTACTTGGGTTGAAATTTCCAAGTCCTTATGTCAAGAACTGCACAATTGGGAGCAGATTTCGCATTTTTACCCCTATTTATATTTATATCCAAAAACATTGGATTGGACCCAAATTGTGTATGGAATGGGTAGATCACTTGTCAATAGTATGCTGCAGTATAGTGAAATACCATCCAATGGAATGGGCAAGTGGAGGCAGCAGCAACAACCCAGGCATGTGGTCCGCTTTTTGATTACATAAGCACATATAGAAGGTGCAGTGGCTGTGCCAAAAAAAGCAGAGACTCGTGAAAATTTCAGTATTCTAAATTTATCTCATCCAAAAATAAAGATCTTGCTGATGTAAGCATACTCCCATGATCCTCACAACCCGGGCTACAACTTTGGTTTACAGTGTGGCTGTGCACTGCCCCTGTCATGTGGCTGTGCAACCCCTTCCCTGTGTGGCTGTGCACAACCCTGTCCATGTGGCTGTGCACAACCTTCCCCTGTGTGGCAGTGCACTCTCCTCGTCTGTGTGGCTGTGTAACTAAACCAAAAAGACTCGAGAAAATTTTAGTTTTCCATTTATATCTCATCCAAAAATAAAGATCTCGCTGATGTAAGCATACTTCTGTGGTCCTCTCAACTCGGGCTACAACTTTGGTTCGCACTGTGGCTGTGCCACATTATGTAATGTGCAGTTTTCAAACTCCGACAGCAGAGGCTGCCTGCGACAATTTTCATTAGGGGTATTTCCTTATTTGGACAGTGGTAGTTACCGTGATTCTTGTAAATCGCTAAGTGATAGTTGCCGGGCCTATTTGGTCTAAATTAGCTGACACGGCTCCGCTGTCGGCCGCTGTCGGTCTTGACTCGTAACCACCATTCATCTATATTGGGTTGACCCCCTGTGGGTCATGTGATCGTCTTAGGGGGCTTTGTCCGTTTGGGGCCACTGGGCCGGTTAGGCACAGCACGGTGCCTGCACCGTGTGGCGCTCCGAAGGGTCGCACCGCTTTCCAGGATTTCGGCCCGGCCTGTGATTGGCTGTTGGTGAGCGCTCCGTCACGATCTTATCCGCTTGTAGATATGTCCTTTATCTTTTCCATTCCTCCGCTGTTAGCCTTCATTCTGTCGTGAAGTTTTCTGACACTTACTTCCCCTTGAAAATTTCCGTACCTCCGTATGTTAGTTCCGACATCCCGATACTGTACCGCCTCAGTTCCGCTGTAGTGTATAAATACCCGTACAGTACCCCGATGTCCCCTCAGTACGAATATCGACATAAGTTCCCCATTCCAAGACTCTGTCCCTCTCCTCTGAGTCCCTCCGATCTCTCTGTACTTAGCCCGCCTCCGAAATATGAGGGCCAAGCTTGTACAAGGGGGCAGCGCACGAGCTGAACCCGACGCCCTCCTCCGACCTCCGCTCCTCTCCGCTAGCCGGAACCTCTGTCGGTCCCCCGGCCATCCCCCGCTCCGCTCCGCTAGTCGGAACTTCGTCGGCCTCCTTCGGAAGGCCTCAGTCTCAGTCCCTACCAATCAGACTAGCGTCGGACTTTGAATCCCCGACGTCGGTCTACCTTCCAGTACCCTTTCGGGACCCTTTTGCCCCTGAGAACCCTCGGAGTGAGGCCCGAACTTGACAGAGTCTCGACAAGCCAGATTCACATGAATACTCACATGACTGTGCACGACCAGTCGAGGCCGTACATAGTCTAAGAAAATACTGAGACATATGACGAACAAAAGTGATCTCGATTGCGGGCATGGGGCCAGACAAAGAGTCTTGTCCGACCCCATGGTAACAGATATCAAATACTACGAACGTATATCAAGGTAGCTACCACACCGTGAATCCATATGAGACGAGACAGTCGCTCGTCGCCCCCGCACGTACGCTCGATCATAAGTTCCTCGATCCGTAGCGTCGGCACTCGAACGACCTATAGCTATCAGCTTAAGTAACCTTACCCCGTCGCTGTGCTCACTAGAGGTTATGAGCCCCGTCTCGTACCTCTGAGCCAACGAATCCACCCTGCCTTGAAAACTACGCTCCAATACTAGGGGACAACCCCCAACCATGACGGACCGCCAGCCCGACCCGAGCACGACCACGACAGAACCTATGATGGGACCCTCCTCATCAGCGCCAACGGCGACCCCCGCTACCACTGAAGATATCGTACCTGTGGATAGCCCTGCCATTGCAGAGGCTAGACCTACCGTGTCCTCGTCATCGAGGATCGACCCGACGCCAGTGCCAGCCCCCATCGTCGACAAAGGAAAGAGGAAGGAGAAGATGTCTGAGGAGAGAGAAAGTGGGGGAAAGATTGAGAAGACGGAAAAGCTTACGGATAATAACTGGTCGGCATGGAAAAAGAAGATCTCGGCTATGCTCCGAGCGCGCCGCCTCTACGTTGTCAGAGATTACCCGGAGCCGTCCCCGCTTAATGCGGATGAATTAGAGGAGTGGCAGCAGCGAGACAGGTTTGCTTATGCAACCCCGATGACTAATCTCGCCAACAGTCAAACTATTCACGCCCATCCGGGTGAAGAGACTAGCGCCACCCTGTGGCAAGATTTGCGCGTTGTCCACGAGACACGTGGGCAGCAGGTTATTGCCGCCATTAGGCGAGAGCTCTATGCGACTAAGGCCGAAGAAGACACGGACGTATTACAGCATGTCAACACGTTACGCACGCTCCAGAACCGCTTACACGAGATGGGCGACACGATCGATGACAACCATTTCCAAGCGATCCTCCTCTCGTCCCTTGACAAGAGTTGGGACCCGCTCGTCACTCGCTATCTTGGTTCGTCCAGCCAAGTTATCAGCACACAAGAAATCATTTCTGCTATTCGTATCGAGTGGGAACGTCGTACTACTCAAAAGAAGATGGACGCCGCCTATCACGCCAAGAATACCGCGAGGAAGCGCAAGGCTAGCGACCTCGACCCTTGCGACATATGCAGACGTACGAATCACAAAACGTCCGACTGCCGCAATAGGAATAAGCCCAAATGTGGGCACTGCCGAAGGTTCAGTCACACCACTAACGAGTGCTGGACCAACCCGCGTGCAGATAAATATAGGGAGCGGAAGGGACGCCCCAGATCTAGATCCCGAGACCGAGAAAAGAAGCAGTCTGCCAGAGATAAGCGGTCGGGAAAATCCGACAAAGCGCACCGAGCTGTCAAAGAGAAAAACTCCAGCGATGTATCTTTTAGCTCTACTGAAAGTGTAGACTACAAATCGTCGAAATCTGACGACTATTCCGTTTATTTTTGGTTGGCCGATAGTGCTACAACATCCCACATATGCGCCCAATGAGAGGCATTCACAGAGTACGAGCCGCTGTCCAACAAGACAGTAGCCGGCATAGGGGAACACCCCGCTACCGCATTAGGACGCGGCACTGTCACCGTCCGCAGTAAGCTAAGCGACGGAACTATTACCGTGCATCTGCGTGACGTGTTACACGTGCCGACATCGCCTAACAATCTATTTTCGATCGGCCGCTTAGACAGCCAAGGTGGCCGCTCCACCTGTGGCAAAGGCTGCATCAAACTGTATGATTCATTGGGCAATACAATTGCTATTGGAAAGCGACAGAATCACTTGTATAAGTTACAGTTTGAGACTACTAAGTACGAGCACAACGAGACAAATCAGACCGTCGAAAAGCGCTCATGGAAAACATGGCACCAAAGATTCGGTCACATCGGTCTAAGCGGGCTTCGGAAGCTTTCCGGAAGAAGCTCGTTACCGGTTTGACAGCGGATGACACATCATCCGACTTTGACTGTCAGGCGTGCACAGCCGCCAAACAAACACGCGAGCCGCACCCATCCGAAGCCAAACACCGCGCTAAGTCCCGGGGGGAGCTCACACACACAGATGTGTGGGGACCCGCCCGCACGATGTCCACTGGTGGGATGCGATACTATGTGTCTTTTATTGATGATGCTACTCAGTACGCTACGACGTACTACATGAAAAGCAAAAGTGAGACTACTGAACGAGTGAAAGAGTATGTTACCATGCTAGAGCGCCAACATGGCGTCCTACCCAAACGCTTTCGATGCGACAACGGAACTGAATACATCAATAACACTATGAGTGCATGGTGCAAGGAGAAAGGCATAGTCCTCGAACCCACCGCACCATACTCCCCTTCCCAGAATGGCGTGGCAGAGCGTTTCAACCGAACCGTTGTTGAACTTGCATGCGCCATGATCTATGCACAGAATCTGCCTCACGCACTATGGTGTGAGGCTGTCAGCCATGCCGTATACCTAAGAAATCATGCATGGACACGTACCTGCGATAAAACACCGTACGAACTATGGCATGGCACGAAGCCAGATGTTTCACACTTGCAGGAGTTTGGGACAATCGTCTGGATACTGGACGAGACGCCCTCCACCTCGAAATTGGCAGCGAAGTCCTGTCCACACACATTTCTAGGTTTCCTAGATGGCCCGAAGGCCGTTCAGTACTTCGATGTTAAAACGAAGCAGGTGAAACACTCACGAAATTACTGCTTCGATAAGCATGACCTCGCTGAAGTTGACTTGCGACCCACAGGGGGAGCAGTCGAGGGCACCGAGGAAAGCGCACAGGAACCTACGACGCTCAGGATAAGACTGAAGCGAAAAGCGATTCCGCTAGACACCGAACCGATTAGTAAGCGGGCAAAGACGGTACATGAGTCAAGCCCAGATCCGGACATACCCGATTTGGACAATGAACCGGATCCGGATGACAGCTCAAATAGCCGAGAACTCTCGTCTGCGGACAGAGTGTACCTAACTTTTAACGAGACTACACTGGGTGAGAACGACCCGAAAACACTGGCAGAAGCTAGGAGCTCCCCAGATTGGCCTGAATGGGAGAAAGCCGTGCAGGCTGAATTGCAACAACTACGGGATAAAGGTACATGGAACCTAGTAGACCCGCCAAAGGGGCGGAAACCCGTATCCAATAAGTGGGTATTTACCCGAAAGTATGACAAAGATGGCAATCTACAAAAATACAAGGCGAGATTGGTCACCAAGGGATACTCCCAGGTACCGGGTATGGACTATCATGACACGTATTCACCCATGGTGTGCCTGGAGACGATCCGACTTATCTTATCATTAGCTAACGCCCAAAACTGGGAGATCCAACAAATGGATGTCAAGGGCGCATACCTAAACGGTATACTAAAAGAGGAGATATATATGAAGCAGCCTGAAGGCTACGATGATGGTACAGACTGTCTATGCCGGTTAATTAAAACACTGTACAGACTGAAGCAATCCGGTCGGGAATGGAATGACGAGTTCAATGGGAAGCTCGAAAAGGTGTCATTCACCCGTATTCAGTGCGATCCATGCGTATACATACGGAAGACCTCTACTACCATAGAGATCATTACCGTATGGGTTGACGACCTTATATTGGTGACTAATGGTGTCGACCTTATGGCACGTCTAAAATTGGAACTACAGAATATGTTCGAGGTGACGGACCTCGGTGATCCGAGTAAACTTGTGGGGATAGAGATCTCACGAGATCGTGCCGCAGGCACACTCACTATCACCCAAACTAAATATATCGAAGGCCTACTTGAAAAGTATGGCATGCATGATGCGAATGCAGTTAAGACCCCACTCGATCCCAGCAGTAAGCTCTCGAAGGGAGAGCCCGGGAACCCGAAATCTAATAATAACAGCTATGTGACACTCATCGGGCACTTAATGTATGCCTCCGTTGTAGAGTTGAGAGGTAGAGGGTGAGGGGAGAGGTCCAAGGAGTCTCCCTCTGGATTTTCGGGTCCTAGTTCGACCCAGGGGGCTTGGATTGCCTGGTAGGGAGTCAAAAGAGGTGGTGAAAGACTGAAAACGCGCCCTAATGGTCCCAAGAATGACCAAGATAACCTCTAATCACTCTCTGATATTGGAGAAACAATCTCCCGAGCTTCGGCGTCTTATTTCTGTCTTCTTTTCGTCTCTGGTAATGCAGCTGTTATTATTCTAAGTATGTACAACACACTAAGTGCGAGTTTAGCTTACATAAGCCAAACTCGTCCAAATACTAAGTAAAAAAAAGTAAAGTAAAGATAAAAACAAAAAACTAAAGTAGAAACAATGAAATAATGGAAATCACCTACTAGGGAGATTGCTCTCCCTACACCGTCGCAACACGACCTGATATAACATATGCTGTGAACAGACTTGCGTCATTCACATCGAACCCCCAGCTCCAACACTGGACTGCGGGAAAACGTATCCTAAGATATCTAGCAGGCACCCTGACCGCCGGCATCACTTACCGAGCGGGAACAAATGACCTCATTATGTATTCCGATGCCGACTTCGCTAACGACGATGATCGGGTATCCATATCTGGGTATGTATCCCTACTAAATGGGGGTGCTGTTACCTGGTATTTGAAGAAACAAAACCATGTCGCTCTGTCGACTGCGGAAGCCGAATACACCTCGATGGCCAACGCTGTACGCGAAGCCATTTGGTTAAGAAATCTACTGAGTGAACTCGGACATCCGCAAGGGGGAGCCACGACGCTCCATGGTGACAATCAGTCTGCGCTCGCAATTGCGAAGAATGCGCAATATCATCAAAGATCCAAACATTTTGATACTCGGAACCATTTCATTCATGATTGTGCAAGGAATGGAACCATTGAATTAAAATATTGCCCTACTGCTGAAATGACAGCAGATATATTCACAAAAGCATTAACTAGAATCAAACACGAGCTCCACTCCAAAGGCCTAGGTATGAACCTGGCTTGAGGGGGAGTGTTGAGACAACGGAGTCTCGACAAGCCAGATTCACATGAATACTCACATGACTGTGCACGACCAGTCGAGGCCGTACATAGTCTAAGAAAATACTGAGACATATGACGAACAAAAGTGATCTCAATTGCGGGCATGGGGCCAGACAAAGAGTCTTGTCTGACCCCATGGTAACAGATATCAAATACTACGAACGTATATCAAGGTAGCTACCACACCGTGAATCCATATGAGACGAGACAGTCGCTCGTTGCCCCTGCACGTATGCTCGATCATAAGTTCCTCGATCCGTAGCGTCGGCACTCGAACGACCTATAGCTATCAGCTTAAGTAACCTTACCCTGTCGCTGTGCTCACTAGAAGATCTGTCAAAAACTTGTCACAGCACACAATCCAGTGGGCCCTGTCTCATGAAACTTTGAGAAATGAATGTAGGAGCATCTCTGAACACATTTGTAACATTTTAACTGTCATATAATTACCCAAATACTTTAAAGTGCAAAAACATGGGGGATTGGACTTTAATGTATCAACTGCATGAATGAAGCAGATACCTAGGAGGTTGCTATCACCCATACCAACTGGGCAGATTTTCCAATGCAGAAATGGTTCAGGATAGTCCATATTGCAAGTAGGAATTCAGCCATGCACTTAGCTTACTCATTACTTCTCTCTGTGGTGTGCTATGACAAGTTTTTGACAGATCCCCTATCTCTTTTAAAATCCTCGCACACTTTCCCACGCTCTCCAGCTCTCATTTTCATTCCAGCTCCCCCAGTTCTCAATGGGTGGACTTGAAACTTTGAACGCAGGTAGATATGTAGGTGTAGAATGTGCCTATGTTATTAGTTGGTATGTTACCCTTGCAGGTGTGGCATGGTGGCCATTCACCCAAAAAACCAACAATGTGGTGTTGCCCACATTCCACCTGATAAACCCCCAAAGTCCTTGTACAGAACTGCATGTTTGGGAGTAGATTTCGCATTTTTACCCCTATTTATATTTATATCCAATAACATTGGATTGGATCCAAATTGTGTATGGAATGGGTAGATCACTTGTCAATAGTGTGCTACAGTACTTTGAAATATCATCAAGTGGACAGGAGAAGGGGTGGCAGCAACAACAACCCAGGCATCTTGTCCGCTTTTTTGATTACATAAGCACACATAATGGGGGTGGCCGTGCAAAAAAGCGAAGATTTGTGAAAAATTTAGTATTCTACTTTTATCTCAGCCGAAAATAAAGATCTCGCTGATGTAAGCATACTCCCATGATCCTCTCGACAGGGGCTACAACTTTGGTTTTCGGTGTGGCTGTGCACACCCCTGTCTATGTGGCTGTGCAGTGCCTTTACCGGTGTGGCTGTGTAAACAAAATCAAAAGACTCGTGAAAATTTCAGTATTCTACATTTATCTCATCCAAAAATAAAGATATTGCTGATGTAAGCATAGTCCCGTGATCCTCTCAACAGGGGCTACAACTTTGGTTTTCGATGTGGCTGTGCACTACCCCTGTCTATGTGGCTGTGCAACCCCTTTCACTGTGTGGCTGTGTCTACCCCTCACTATGTGGCTGTGTCAACCCCTCTCCCAGTGGCTGTACATCACCTCTCAGTTTGTGGCTGTGCAACATCCTGATCCCAGTGGCTGTGTCCCAGACCCAGCTGTGTGGCTGTGCAATCCCTCTCTCTCTTTGGCTGTTTTGACCCCTGTCTATGTGGCTGTTCACTGTGTGGCTGTGCCACACCCCCCATAGCATTTGGACATTTAGTCCCACGGTCAGAATCCGTGTTTTTTGACAAGTGGTATATCTGGCACAATCCAAAAATTTGGGCAAATCCAGCTGCAATGGGTGAATAGGCGGGCCAGTATATATGTTGTACATATTCGTTGCATCCTTACTCTCGGGCCCGCTCATTTGTTATTGTCACTCAGGGAACTCCGGCCCGCCTATAAGTCACGTATTAACTAATTCGATGGGCCCGCCAGGGGCTGTCCATATGTGTTGGCAGTTTGGCGCACGGGCTACTCATATGTTGTGACTAATGTGACTACATGGGGTCGAATGGATGGTAAGCTGCTCCGTTCTGGTCCTGTCGTCGCATGGGCTCATCGTCACATCATCTCGTCTCTGCTTAGTCCTGTCACTGCATCGTCGTCGCATTGTTTCGTCCCCACACTGTCGTCTCGTTCTCGTTCTCGCATCATTTCGTTCCTTCATGGTATTGTTCCCACACCGACTTGACTCGTGACTGCATTGTTCCTGCATTGCATGTCGTCAGCTCATTCGTGTGCAGATTGCAGCTGCAGTATAGCATTGGCATAAGTCGTACTGCATCATTTGTATTAATACGTAGACATATTTGAGAATGCAAGCATGCATTATAGAAAATGTTAGCTAGTGCAAGCTGAAATGATTTAGACATTAAAAATCATACTACAACGCCTCGGATCACATCTCACCATATATCCATCCTCTTGACTGAATGTGCCCATATATTAGGAGATACAGAGATTTGATACTGGACCACACCAGGTCGAGCCCCCCCATATTGCATTTTTCTGATTTTGCTAGTGGGCTGTGAGCTAGTGTGATGCGGTATTACTTGCCATCTTAGGCTAGAATTTCTAACACCACATCGCATCTCGTCGCACCACGTAAGGTCCAGTTTTCACTGGGAATCAATCATCAATCATCATCAATCAATCAATCAATAATCAATATCAATAATCAATATTCAATCAATATTCAATCAATAAGTTTAACCCCCGTGGGTCGTGAGAGCGCGTGATCACCGATAGTCGATGGGTAGTTCGCGTATTTCGGTACGGTCGGTACTCTCGCTGTTGTCACTATTGTCGGTAGTTTCGCTCCTTTCGCCAAAGTCCACGTGTGTTGCCTTTTTCGGTTGACATGAACCACGTGCGATTTCGAACTCAACCGTTGCCATGGCGCCAGCCAACACGGCAGTTGCCGGACCGTGGGAACAATTTCAAACCGCGACAGTGCGAGCACTCGGGCGACACAACGCGGCCACCAGTATTTAAGACGGGGGAAAATGTAGTGGAAAACGTGAATGCAAAACTTTAAGATTATAATCAAATTTTCACGGTGACGAAGTTCAAAGTTTGGCTAATTGTGAGATTGTGTGTGATAATTACAAGTTTGCACGACCGTGTAGTAACGTCCAAAATGTTGGTCTGATTATTAAGTATTGAAGCCGACAACACACTCGTCAAGACTTCAAGTTTTATCCTCACATTTGAGTCAGGGGGGAATTTATTGTTTTTTCATAGCCTAGACAATGGCTTTGACTTCAAATTTTCGTTCACATAGAAACCCAGTTTTATTGTTAAAATAAAAACAGGGGGAAATATCTTATCCAAAACTCTGAACTTCATCCAGGACTAAACTGGTTACCTGATCATCACCTGAATGTCACCCCAATCATCATCGTGCATTGCCCATCTGACAATGTTGTAGAGCCTGTGCCTGACGAAGTATGCTACCGCAGCACTTCTGGGTGCCTGCCTCGACTCACTTCCTTGCATGCTCTTACACCTCCCCGTTCCACCACATCATGGCAGCGTCCCTTCCGGTGACCTTTCTTCACTTTCATGGTATCTAATGTATTCATCCACAGTCTGCAGTCATCGTTTCCATCGTGCCATCACTTCCAGAAGGTAAGTACTTACTTACCTTCGACAACACTTCAAGTCTCACCACTGCGCAAATGTCAATCTAAACTTCAAATATTCCCTTCACGTTTTCCATAACATTCAAACCTAGCCTAAACATTGCTAACCGCGTTGTGTCAGAACTGGCTGTTTTTTACGACTCTGAGGTTTTGGTGAGGTGCCCATGTCTGAATATGGTGTAGACCTCAACCGAAGTCGGAGGTATTGGCATATCGCATGAGGTAGCTTTCTGTTTAGTCTACCACACTAGTACTGGAAACTTGTCTACATCAATAACCCTGGTCTCCGAGTCCCTTTTTCGGACCCATTGGAACTGCGTTATTATTTTTCTTGAGTAGTGTTGCCAAATTTCACGGTGGGAACACTTTTTTTTTTTGGCCCAACCCAAATTGGCGTCTGTACAAAAGTAGCGGTGACTAGGTGACGCGCACCATAGTAGTAAGTTACAGCGCTTTGCGAAAATAATGTTCTGCCCAATAAGGAAATGTAGCACGCTGGCTCTCTGAGAGTCAGCTACTACTAGAGTACTAGAGTACCGAAAGTCCCTAGTCGAGACTGATTGTCGTCGCCATGACATATCCATCAGTCCTTTCACACTCTGAACGCTACTACCAGGGTCTTTCTCGAAATGTATTATAAAAGATTGCATCTGAACGAGACGAAGCCCGCTGTGCAGAGCTCCAGGACTATGTGCATACCAATTTCATCGGTGACGGATCAGAATTTGTTGATGATGATGAAACGACATGGGGGTATTCTTATCATAGGTTTCTTTGCCTTTGGGGGCTGTTTCGCCATCGCTGGGGGGCAGACAGACACGGGTGACGAAGGATGCAGGCAGTCCGTGTATATGCAGTACTACCGTAGATTTCCTAATTGGGCAGAACCCACGATGCGCCCACGGATTTTTCACTACTGACATTACTCGTGAATGCCGACTTGCGTCGGCAAAAACCTTGCTTGACACTTGACATGTTTGTGTTGGTTGGAACTTGGATTGCATTTGCAACGCGTTCAATCACGAACATTGCACTGCAGCAGTGCAGTCATGTCACCATGTGCATCGTGTCGGCAACTGCCGGTGAGTTGACACAGAAAAGGAAATAACAAAAAAGGCAGTTGGTCACCAAAAAAGGAAGGTTTTTCCGTGGTACTACAGTTGTGTTCCCACGATTATGGGGGGGGACTCGTGGGAAGAACGGGACAGAATAGACCTCGGGGCGTGTATAGCCACGCTGCCACAGCAATTCTCGATAGATACATAGGTGTGCAGTCAGCGAGGCAGCGCTACGACGAGAAAATTTTTACAAATACAAAGGGTGACCAGACAACCAGAGACGCAACCATAGAAAAACAGACAGAGATACAATACAATAGAGGGCACTGTAAAAAGTAAAAGCACTATATTTCAGCATCCGTGACGCTGAAATGGACAAAATCAGTGTCTGTGACGCTGAAACAGTGGACGCGTCTTTTCAGCGTCATTGTTTGACAGTGATTTTACATGTCACAAAAAATAAATGTTTTGATTTTCAGTGTCGGGAGAAATCAGCGTCATAAACTGACTTAGCATGGTATATGCAGCCACGAGCGATGCTTAGTCAGCAGGTACAAGCGTGTGGCGAGTGCACAAATTGACTTATCTAATAAAATCAGATTCATGTTTTTACTTATTTATTTCTCGAGTCCTGGTGAAATTACGTAATGCGACGCCGCGTTCAATTCTGTCAAGTCCTGTCCCTACTAACAGCGTGACGGTCATGCTCACGTGTTTATCACCCATCTCTTTCCTCGACATGCCACTCGCAGCAAGTACGGACCTATCGCACTCCGGATCTCAAACACCCGCCTAGGTTGTATCCAGTATATTCGACACGCTGCAGAGCCCCACACCAACAGAAACAAGTTGGTATCTGGTAAGGTTGAACAAGTCCTCGCCTTTCTCGCAGGATAGGCTATTTTCTCAAGGTTCTCACGTATGTCTCAAGATATCATCACATTTCTATTAGACAGAACTGACTGGCTCTATGATATGTGCAATATGAGTCCCTATATGCGCTTTTTAGCCATAGCCATATTCAAGTCTGGGGCAAGATCCGGCATGGCAAGTATGGATTCGAGCATGAAGGTGAATGTATGCGGTGACCTTTGTCACGATGCTACTCCATAACACTCTGTAGGGTGATCCTCAATAGACAGTCATGATCTTCGTGGGGTGTTGCACCAAACCACTCATGTGACGCTTTCACAAGTTGTGGGAAACCCAAATATTTCCACTCACTGCAAGCATTTCACAATTTTTCATGCCAAAAGAAATTGAAAGAAGAGATACTCTGTTATTTGGGCTGTTTTCAAAGAAAAAATGCAAATATAATATTTTGTTTTATTTGTCTTTTCTGTGGAAAAACATGAATTGATGGTAGTGCTGATTACCTTCTATGCTAATGGGTATTACCATTGATCAATGTTTTGTGGCAAGTCATGCAAAGAAAAGAAAATATAATTTTTGCCTTTTCTCTTTGAAAACACCTGTGAAAAAAGAGTATCACTTTCTTCAATCTTTTCAGCATGTTTTCTGAAGACAAATTGTGAAATGCTTGCAGTGACTGGCCGGTTTACTGACTCTCTTTCTGCTACCGCAAGGGGTCCTGCCCGCCCCACTCATTGTGGGCAAAATTCCTTCTCAAGAAGGCTGGTACGTTTGTAACTATCCTCACCTCCGCTTTATTCGACACGTTGCTAGCTACGCATCGTTCCCGCCCTCGACGCCTCGCATCCCCTACCCCGCTGCCGGATGCCGACGCAAGAGGTACGCAATATTGTCGCTTTCGGCGCCTCATATTCCCCGCTGCACTGCTATGTGATTCTGCCTGTAGCCCGCCCGCACACGCAATATTTTGAGCCACATGGGGTTCTCGTGTTTGACGCCCCACACCCCCGGGTCGTACTGTTACGCATTTCGTGTACCGGACCCCACTACAGTGTGCCGCCTGTGCACGTATCCCCCTGTGTCATGTATAGGATAGAATAGTACACAACTATATTCGATCTGGATGGAACGAAGTCGATCGTGAACTCAGAATTGATGCTGTGGCAATGAAAAGCAGCATATGAGTTATTTTTGTTCAATGATCTCGACACTCCTGGTGATGATTTTATTCACTGTCCTCGACGCTGATTTTTAGTAGGCCGCATGTCCACTTCAGCGTCATCTTAAGACGCTGAAATTCAATGGCGGATGCTGATCTTTAGCTGTTGTGACACTTACTATAAGTGTTTTAGACACTTCTTTTGAGTGTCCTGACTTTTCATAGTGGGGCGAGAGACACGAAACGCGAAAAAGGCGATCATCTTTCTGGGAGGGTGGGTAGGGTTGCCGAAAGGTGCACTGGCGAGGTGGCAGGTCAGGTCAGGAAGGAGACGAAGCGGTTCGAGGGGAATAAACTTACCTGGCGAGTCGGCAGGACAGGTCAGAAAGGAGACGAACTCCTTGAAACTACCGCCTGCCAGATAATATGAGTCAGCGAGGCATGACGCAATGCCCCACTGCGTATGACACGTGAAAGGGGTACCGGTACTGGGCCCGATCACGCCTCGCATGGCGCGAGAAGTCCCGAGTATCATCCCCCTCGTTGACCCATTAGCCTAGCATTACTATCATTCGACACCAGATGCAAAACTTTTGCGAGATCTTGAATAACTTCACAGCAACTCAACAGCTATATTTCATATTTCATATATAGGTAGAATAAGGTCTCAGCTACATTCCTCCCAAATATTATAGCCAATGGTGATGAATCGAGTGCAGCCGAAGCAATGCAAACTGAAGGGGTCAAAATTTACACCACATGCAAGATTTTGTCACGGATTGTCACACATGGCATGCCGGCCATATTTAGAGTCTGCATAGTCCGACCGGTTTTGACCAAGTGGACCTGCCCTTGTGTGGCGAGCGCTGCCGAATCGGAGTGTGAATGACGCCCCAGCGTGATGCCCCTGTCTGGCCTTTTGTCACGCTTGAAGAGTGTTTCTTGGATAGTGCATCTCTCATGGTTTGATTTGTGAAAATGAATACCTGAGCATGTTCAGGTGGACCTAGTGCACCTTCCCAGAAAAAACTGTGTGATTTGCTGCAACAGATCGGACTAGATCTTGGCTACAAGTGCCTAAAATTGCATGTTCTACTCTGATGTTCGGCAATGTTCAAGGTTTTGTGGCTTCCACAACACCTTTTTCTTAAAACTAAGTGTCTCATCTGCATAAATACACCCTACTCTAGATGACTGAAGTATTAGATTTAAAAATTTTTTAGTATTGCTGACTGCGCAAGACGTTTTGCATCTGCTGTCTGTTTTGCATCTGGTGGCAAGTGATAGTAAACACAGTTTATACCCCAGTAAAGGGAGAACACTTTTTTCGCACGCACTACCCGGTGCTTATTTCGCATATTTCGCATCCATCGGGTACTCGGGAAGTGCCGCCTGCAGCGGCTGCAAACCTTGCTTGAAACTTGAACACAGCAATACACATCTATTTGTTTCTGTAACATAGTACACAAACGAGTCCTGTGTTAGTCTAGCATGTTTTTGGTTTAACAGTCATCTAAGTGATCAAAGTCTAATTGTAGTCGGTTCGAGAAGTGGAAGACAGGCTGGAAAAACAAAAGGAGAGTTCACATCTCTCTTACACGACCTTCAGTATGTAATTCGTTATGCACTGGTTTCTTGTGCGGGACATCATCTATCTCGAAATGGAGGGGGGGCTTTCTCTTCAGAACTGGGGATGGGCTGCCCCCGGGGGGGGGGGGGGGGGTCGAGGATGCGGATTAATTCTATCTCGCCGCCGTAGACATCCTTCTTAATGCCTGCGATGCCCAGTGTGTAAGTGTGGAGTGAATTTCCACGAGTGCGCCTCAGGCTTGAGGGTAACGACAATAGGCGGAGAACATCACATAACGAGCACTGGTAGCATTTCAACTTAGCACTCGTCTTAGCGAGCGAGTCATTGTGATAGTACCGAGCCCGACCAAACTTTCCTTTTCCATCGATGGCATCCCCTTGTGAAATCCAGACGCCGCTACGACGACCCTCCACGATGGTGACACTGCCACTGCGCTTGTGATCACGGACGTACATCGCCAGTGTGTCCACTGGAGACAGTGCGTGCAGGACTGCAGCCGGAGGAGGCTTCGCGTGAACGTTGAACAACCCGGTACTGGGAAGACATCTCATAAGTAACCACGCCGACATCGTAGCGTGTGTGCCTGCAGATGAAGTTAACCAAGGACGGGATCATCGCCAATGACACAGGTCGGAGAACAGCTGGGATGCTAAGGAGACAGGAGAGGGTGGTGAAGAGTTTGAATAAAGGAAGGTGGGGGGAGTGGCCTAGAGGTCTCCCTTTGGGTTTGTGGGTCTCAGTTCGACCCGAGGGGGCTAGGATGCCTGGTAGGGTGGTCAGAGAGTGGAGAAGAGAGCCAAAACGCGCCCTAAAAGCCCAAAAGGGTGTCAAGATTCGTCTAAAGAACGTCTAATGAAGGAAGAATAATAATCCGAGCCCTCGGTCTCGGATTTCCGTCTGTCTCGTCTGGTGGTAAGGCGTCTATTGTTGTGTTTTTAAGTATGTACAGTATGCTCTAACTACGAGTATGGCTTACATAAGCCAAACTCGTCCAAATAGTAAGTAAAAAAAGGTAACATAAAAATATAAAAACAAAATAGTAAGTAGAAACAATGAAATAAAAGAAATCACCTGGTAGGGAGGCTTCCCTCCCTACAGCGGACGGGTGGAACCGAATGGTCTCGAGGCGACGGGGCATTGAACCAAAAAGATGAGTTAGGGGCCAAAGTCTGCAGAGATCCTGCACGGTTAAAACGCCCGTGGTGTGTGTGATAAGTCGAGAAAGACCAGTACGAGGAGACCTCGTCACAGTGGGAGCCAGCGTCCGATGTCAACCAGGAGCTCCCTCCCGAAGAGCGTCAATATCTTCGGTCGCAAATGAGTGACGAGGTTTTTCGCCAACCTCTTTCGCTGGCGGCCAACGAAGAACCCCCGAGGTTGCACACCTACCTGTCACAAAGAAATCAGAAAGGGCACAAGTGTTGATCTATTGGGATGTTGCAGATGGAATGTCATTCATAAAAAGGTGGTTCACTGTGAACTCGTGGCTAGCTGTTGCATGTGCGAGGAGCACATGCACAAAGCTGTGCACACCGCTTCCCACGCAAATATGCTTGGACAGAAACTCGGGGGCGCTGCTGTGAGCGGCAGAAACCTTGCTTGGGGCTTGTCAATGTTGCTGGTCAATATGATTTTAGAGACCACGAGCCTTCCTTCATAACATAGGTTGGTTATTTTGTTCCGTTCGAAGGTTCAATCCACTGTGGTGTATGGGCGTGAGAAACAGAAGTTCCCGGAAGGGAAGGTCTTTCAGGTGAGAGTCGCTTTCCCACGATTTATGGGTTTGGAGAGACCTTGCTTTTCAAGCAAGGTAATTTCACGTATTTCGGTAAGACAGAGAAAAGCACGTGGATTTCAAACTCAGCTGTCCTCTGTCCATGCTGGCCCGCCGTACGTAGTCTCTGGTATATAAGCAGTACATAGCACCATGTAAACATCAAAGTTGGAGGCTTATCATCTGTCTGCATAAGCCAGTTCTGTACCTCAAAAGTTTGCACTGTTCTGAGGTATTTTGGACAACTAATACTGTTCCACTTCACTGGTGGGATACCTTCCCCTGTTTACTGATCAATGTGGGTACAACTAACCCTCATGGGGAGTCATGGGGTAGGGGTGTGGGTTGCCTCTGGTGGACCCACTCCTCAACTCACTTTGTCAGGCAGCACTGTTACACTTCACAGTACATGTAGAAGGAATGAAATTGTGATTCTGTGAGGTATGAACTTGAACTGAGGGAAATACACCACAGGTGATGTCATCATGGGACAGGAAAAAGGTGGGGAGAGGCTACCAAAGAATAATCACATGAAATGGTAGAGCTAAGTGACTATGGCCCAGAAAGGTGAGAGGCCTGGATATAAATATGGTGTTGCAATGCCACAGGACAGCATGATGGGTTAGGAGAGGAGACAGTGAGGGTTATTATCTGGAGGGGCATGGAGGAAAGGGGGTCAACAGAATACATGCACCCAGTCTGCATAGGCAGAATCTCAGAACATCTTTATGACCTTTGAAAGCACTAATCAGGTACCACTACTACACTGGTCTAAAAAGTGGGAGACCTAGGGGGAGACATGGCAAAGCACATAGTCACGGGAGAACAGGATAATGCAGGAATGAGTCTCAGGATGAATGGAAGTCCTTATATTCTGTACCTAATGCAGGAGTGAGTCTACAGTAGGTCAGTATGAAGTAGGTAGTGTTGTGCTGGGCCCGCCTGAAGCCCTGAGCCGAGCCGGGCCAGGCCCTCCTAGGCCAAGCCGAGCCGAGCTGTGGGCACGGCCTGTGGGGGCTCAGGGCCCGGCCTGACTTTTTGAAAGCCGTGAGCCGCGGCTTCAGGCCGCGGCTTTGTGGCTGTGCTGCAGACAATCTCGGTCAACCGCAGACAGCCACTGCTCCCCACCCCATCCACACAATATCTTGACCTCCACTCATCCATCCCTCTCGCAAACCTGGATTCAAGTTCTACTTGACAAGACCTTTCAAATGGTATATTTTCCGTTGCAATTGCCTCAGCACTTCTGAAGATATTTCTACTTTCCTGGAGAAAGGCTCTGTTGAATGAAATTCGGAATAACTTGGGTCTGGGTGCGCCGTTTTCCCTATTTCCTCATTTCCCTAACTCTCAGTGTACTCCTCTACCACCTCCGGAAGCCTCATAGATTTATATCCAGCAGTTCCTCGCCAATGCGACACTGTCCTCATGCCCCCTACCGTATTTGGGACATAACTCACGCAATTCTGGACGGAATCATTTGCTTTTTGTGTATGTTAACCTACTGAGTGGACCCTACCAGAAAATATATGAAACGTTTTGCATGCATCCACAGTTCCAGAGATATGTCAGTTTTTGTGTCTGAACAGAGCAGGGAGGTCAGGATGGCGTATATCTCTCATTTTCGCACTGGGCCTCTCGCTTTCTTGCATGGTGGTACCACTCATTCACAGCTATCTAGTGATACCTTTTTTATGGTGATGCGCCCAGTTTTTCTCAAGATATCTTCCGTTCTTTGTCCAGGCCTACTACTGGCATCATATCTGACTCCCTTTCTCTCCCATCCTCTCACAAGTTCGTAGCTGCATTCTCTCATTGACCTGTACATACTTGTAATAATTTTTACACCCTCAACTTGTTCAGGCCAGGGCCTGAGGCCGGGCCAAGCCCCCAATAGGGCCTGGCCTGGCTCAGGGCCCAGCCTGGGATTTCTGGGGCCGTGAGCCCTCAAAAGCCGGGCCCAAGCCGTGGCTTTCGAGCCGAGCCAGGCCTGGGCAACACTATCTAAGTAGGTAACAAGTGGAAAGTAAGTATGCTCACCTCAGGACAAATGGAAGTCACTGAGGTGAAAGGAACAAGCACGGAAATTTTCTACAACCATGATTATGGAAAAAGCAGAAGGCTATAGAAAGAATCCGGGACACGCAATCCATAGTAAAATGTGGTACCGAAGATATCCGAAGTAATCTGAAGCCAGGAATGGACACCTGAAAGTCTGTGCATCCAATACAGGACTCCATGGGGGAGAAGGCTGAAGGTCATAACATATGCCGGGGGGGCATACCCAATGCCGGGGGGGCACAACCAATGCCGGGGGGGCTGGGGCAGGCTGCGAAGCAGCCGCGAGCATCAGTAAATTTACAAAAGTCTTAACTCTTATTTGCACTTATTTGCACTTATCCGAGCTTATTCTAACTGGCCTGGCTAATTCAACTCACTCCACATCACAAATATCAGCATGAAGGTTACCACTATACCCTATCCTGATGAAAACAGAACAGATAATTGATTCTCAAGTATCCTTTTTACTAGTGGTGCTGCAGGAGGTAATTTGTGGTTGAATTTGAGTTGACTAAGACAAATAAGCTCAAATAAGACTTTTGTCAATTTACTGATGTCAGGCCAAAGGTCTCGTACTTCCATACGTGAGTGATGCGACTGCCACTGCCCACGTGGAGCGTATTTAGTCGGGATAGCGGGACAGCGCAGTTTTTTTCTTCCTGTCGCTGTGACTTCTCTATCCCTATATCCAACTTTCCCGTTCTTGTCCCCTGGGCAGAATGGCAATCATTCCTTCACTCCATACTGGTCAAGTATTCGATATGTGCGCAAATGCTGAGGACAACCGTTGTACTACTATCGTTTTGGGTGAGTTATGGCCGTGCGTGGGTATCCACTCTTTTTAAATATATCTATGTTGCAGCGCTCGTCACCTTACTTTCTCTGGTTGTCCTCAGCATTTGCGCACATATCGAATACTTGACCAGTGGGGATTCGAGTACATACCTGTCCTTTGCAGCTTTCGGGCTTGGTTCAGCATGTGTAACTGTGGTGACCTTGCCATCGTTGTGAGTGAAGCAGTTGTCTAGGGCGCTAATACTTTTTGACACCATCAGTTTCGTAGCTTTATTCTCGGGCACGCCAGACGCGGCGTATTTACCTCCATGATTATATTTGAGATCATATGGTTCTGTACGTGGCGAAACACTTTCCGGACGACTTAGACTTTAACCCATCTGATATTAAATAACCTAGTTGTCCTCTGGGTCTTATGGGTTGCAACTTCAGGGGACACTGTCGTTGACAGAGCCTTCTTCCCTGAGGGTTGTATTTTCAACAATTGCAAGTCACCACGAGTCTTTCCAGAGAAATCCAGCTCACTGTACCTTAGATCCCACCGGGGGTTGGGCCCCATCATACTGCGTTTGTCTCATTTTACTAGCCAGTTGTGAGCTGGTGTGACATCATCTGATTTCTCTGACCAGTCCTACTCTCGTCACACCAGGTCACACCACGTCATGTCCAGTTTTCACTGGGAGTCATCAGTCCCATCTATCATATGAAGTATTGTATGCGTACCTCAGCCGTCTGATAACGTGCTGAGGAAGAAGAAGAGAAGAGAAGAAACGAGTCCAGTATCTATGCGCGTACGTGTCACGTGATGAAACTAAGTGTCCGTGCTGTAAAGTAAGTCTAAGGTAACACGAGTCCATACCTACGAAGCTCCAACACCGTCCCTGTCTCTGGCATTGGGGACAGGCTTCTCCGATCCATTTTAAGCACAGAAGCAATGATACTTGCCAGTGACGATATGGTGGTGTTCTCCAGCCCACATATGGCAGTCACAAGTAGTCACAACAAATGAGTAGCCCGTGCGCCAAAATGCCATCACCTATGTACAGCCCGAGGTGGGCCCGTCTAAATTTATATAATGTGACACATGAGTGGGCCCAAGTGTGAAGAGTGGTAGTAGCATATGAGTGGGCCCGCAACGGGAATGCGGAATATATGCCACCACTTGTGAATGGGCCCGAGATTGGGGGTATACTGGAACATAAGGACGGGCCTGTCATCAAGGGATGGAGTGAATGAGTACACCACAAGGGCGGGCCCAGCAATTAGATAGGACCCAACATATGAGCGGGCCCGTGGATGGGCCCTCCCGCGATATGGTGCCCAATGACACAACATATGGACGGGCCTGTCCATGAGATGAGACTGGACACTTCAACCCATGGACGGGCCCTGCCGTGATATGGTGCCCAATGACACAACAAATGGATGGGCCGCGCCATGATATACTGGCCCATGACACAACACATGGACGGGCCTGTCCATGAGATGATGCCGGACTGTGCAACTCATGGACGGGCCACGCCATGATATACTGGCCCATGACACAACATATGGACGGGCCTGTCCATGAGATGAGATTGGACTGCGCAACTCATGGACAGGCCCTCCCGCGATATACTGCCCAATGACACAACACATGGACGGGCCTGCCCATGAGATGATGCCGGATTGCACAACTCATGGATGGGCCCGTCCGCGATATGGTGCCCATGATATACTGGCCCGTGACACAACACATGGACGGGCCTGTCCATGAGATGAGATTGGACGTTTCAACTCACGGACGGGCCCTCCCGTGATATACTGCCCGATGATGGGGCATAACTCACAAGGCCGTGACATAATGATGAATAGCACAACCCATGGACGGGCCTGTCAGACAGGAACATTAGGACGCCACAACTCTTGAACAAGCCCTCCCGTGTTGAAGCAACTCATAGACAGGCTCGTACATGTCGGAAGTTAGGACAACAGAACTCTTGGACAGGCCCACCTTAGAGGTAATGCAAGGCGGACAGCAATTAATAAGTCAGTATAACCCATGACAGGCGTGTCGAGCAGATGAGACAAGATAATTGCATTATTGGACGGCCTCAGCGTCGGCTTGATATGATGGAGTAAAATTCACGGATTGCCTGTCCAACATTCTCGGACCAGATAATGCAATCCTGGAAGGCTCAGCCATGATATGTCATAGACCTACACAATTCATGGGCAAAGACCGCAATGCGGCATCATCGATCTAACGCTCGCATGTTAAGATTTGCCTCCAGCAGACCCAGACTTTCCGTGGAAACCCTATGACAGATATGGGACTCTATAAAATGCCTACATACGATATATGTGATCAGTATGCATCTCCAAACAGCCAACAGGGGGCATGGGAAACAATCCTCAAAATCTATCCATGCATACAAGGGAGCGTAGGCTATATTAAACGCTCCATGGCATAGACGTGAATGAGTGAGAAACATGCCATATCGTGACAGGGTTATTATAGGTCTGTAAGAGTTTACCTAGCTACACTTAGCATGCTAACCAAGAGCGTATACACATCCTACACTCTATCATGCAATGGAAATGTTTGTTGTAGTTGACGTCCACTGTACGCGGATATATAACCCTGATGCCGTCAATGCGTGGGAATATTTTGCTAAAGCACAACGTCACATCCGCGTCTTCCACAATGCTCTGTTAACTCACGCCGCCGGAACTGCATATCCCACCCACTTATCCCCAATCGAACGTCGCATCCAACCTCCTACGACAATGTCTGTCCAAAAATCGCCAGAACTCCAGAAGTCCATCGAGCGCATCCTCCAAATTTTCGACCGATGCGTAGTTTCTACAATGAATCTTACGGAGGCGGAAAGACTGAAATGTTGGAAGGAAGCGGTGAAGGCCATCACGGGTGAACTGGTACGTGGGTACATTTCTCATCTACTGCATGTCTTACGTCCTTTGTCCGACCCACTCAGGACTCCGTGAGGCCGATCATCAATATGACGGACAGTATCCCGCACTTGCTAATCGGCGTCGACAAGTTCTTGCACTGGTCTGAAAGGATCGGTTCCCCCACGCATCCGTTCCCAGACTGGAAAAATGCGCTCTTCCCCACTGCCGACCTCATTGCAGGTCATCCATGGTTACTCGCCGTCGACCGATGGTCCAATAACGATCGCAGGGATCTGTCGCTCCACCACGGTACCTCATCAGAGGCTGAACAAGGTCAAACCGGTACCTCGAGTCGTAAAGGGAAGCAGAAGGAAGGAGACGGTGAGGTGCCCGTTACCGCAGACCATCCAATAATCCCGACACTGGATGACGAAGGGGAGAGTGAAGTACACGAGGTAGACGAACTGGTGGATGACAATGACGACGAAGTGAAGCCAGCCTGTGGACGGTCGAAGAAATGGGCATGATCACAATCGACCACCCGCCGCTCAGATACACGGGGACACTCTCGCTCACGCATGCACACGGCCGATGTAGAAGAAGAAAGGGATGATAGCATTGGTAGGTCTGGTAGGTCTACTAGGGGACGGCCCGACGCTGCAACGGGGTCAAAGTATGGCCGCGCTCAATTTTCCGCTCGAACCACCCCACCCCCGAATCCCGACTCATGCAGGACTTGTATTTCGAGGAAGGTGGTCTGCACACGCAGTGCCGATAGCGGGGCTTGTGACCCATGTAAGGCGAGGAAAATTGGATGTACGCAAGCCTCTCGTCGTCGCGCACCATCGACCACCAGGCGCTCCAAGACGGCAGCCACCACAAACACCCCTGCACGCTGAAATCCATCCCACGCACGAAAGATCCCCCGACGAAGAGATGAGTCTCCCGGTACCGAAGGCGAGCCTGAGGATGAGCCACCTGCAACAAAAAAACACCGCACGTCTGTTGCCAACGTCTGTTGCCATCGACGGCACTCCACGCCCGTCAGGATCTTCAGCCGCGAAGCCCAAAAATCAGCCTTTTGGTCAAGTTCACAGTATGATCTCTCCTAGCATTTATAATGAAACACACTCCAGCTGTCGTCATTCCTATGCCGAAGAGGACGTCAAGCTACGCGATTCCGCCTGCCCGTCGTGCAGAAGCATCAGGAAGTACACCGGTGAGGGCAGTATCAGCAGAACACCAATCCAGGCCCATGCCACCGTCCACACCCACTCCAGAATGGTTACCTCCGACTGCCACACCCAGCGTCCCCGAACTATTAATGCGTGTAGATGCAATGACGGATAGACAAGACCTCATTTTAGCACGCATAAACGACCTCGAACGCCGGATACTGACTTTGGACACCAGAACACCAGCCCCCACTCCTGGGCTAGCAGACGATCGAATTCATATGCTGGAATCTGATTTTGCAGAGTTTCAGTGGACTGTGGCCACTCTTATGCGGGAGATCGAAGCATTGCGGTGAAGAGATGGGAGAGAGAGGGTGAGGGGAGAGGTCCAAGGAGTCTCCCTCTGGAATTTTCGGGTCCTAGTTCGACCCAGGGGGCTTGGATTGCCTGGTAGGGAGTCAGAGAGAGGAGAAAAGACTTGGAACACGCCCTAAAGGTCCCAAATAGTCGAGATAATCGTCTGGAGAATGTCTGCTATAGGAGAAATATTGATCCGAGTCCCTCAGGCTCGGGTTCTCGTCTTCTCGTCTCTGGTAATGCGGCTGTTATTATTCTAAGTATGTACAGTGACTCTAAGTGCAAGTCTGGCTTACATAAGCCAAACTCGTCCAAATACTAAGTAAAAAAGGTAAAGTAAAGATAAAAACTAAAAAACTAAAGTAGAAACAATGAAATAATGGAAATCACCTACTAGGGAGATTACTCTCCCTACAGCGGTTGAAGGTTGAAGGTATGATATTCAGTTGGTCTTATGAGATTATCACGCTAACCTGCCTAGGTGCAATCCCACCCAATCCAGTGGCTTCGACCAGCATGCCAACTATCCCGATGGAACCGGAAGTTGCCGCGATTGAAAGGACGGAAGAGGTCACGGCCGCCTCATTTCCACCCCCGCCGCCAGATGATGTTCGGTCCCCACCTCTACATTCATCGCCATCCCCTACTGCAACGACGGTAACCGCCGCTCAAGCGATTCAGACCGCCACCATTCCATCTCCCGATGCAGTAACAGCGGCTGACGTCGAACCGGTTGCCCAGTCAGAAGGGGAAACTGTCAACATCACCATGGGGGATCCTGCCACTGAAATGGACGTTTGCCCATCCATTACACAGGGTGCGCAGTCAGAAGTGGGTGACGGTAACGCTGCATCGGAATCGGGTCCTGGAGATGTGGTCGCGGCTGCTGATGATCATAGGGAGGGTAATAGCGGCATGTCTCAAATTGCGGATATGGACATTGCAGACTCATCATAACTACGACTATTCACAAGTAGTAATAATTGTCTGCTTTTAATACCATTTTTCTTTGGCATGGGGAACAGTACTTTTGAAGTGCAAGCTGATTTCTCCAACAAGTTAAATGTAGCAATCATCTAACGTGACTGCGGGCGATTCAGCGGTCATTCGCCCCGATGCGGCTGCAATAATGGTACATTCGGTCCACTATCGTCTGTGTGGCGGAAAATATTCATTAATTATAAATCGGAAGGTGACCGCAATTCATACGTTCCGTGATTCTCGAGGTCCGCAATTCATAAGGCCCGCAATTCATAATTGTCCTGGTTACTGTAATGATATCCACGTGGATACGATATATGTAATATCAAGAAAATAGTATGTGCCGCTATAATTGTTGAGCAATCCCCATGGTTCCGTGGTGGCAAGCCGCGATTCAGATATATACAGAACATTCAGCAGATACCCTCGGGAATATCAGAGTCATTAACAAAACAAACCATCATTCGAAGTCCAACCAAGCCATATAGAGTTATGGTCTGACAAGAAGCAACAGAATGTTACCATTCCTCCGTGCAAATGAAGCCGCGATTTCAATGTACTTGAGAACCCGGTTCATATGATGACAGGGGCATTTGGTCCTGACCACAAAACATTTTACTTTGTAATTGGGTTGAATTCTGTTATCAGGCGTGTGTGGAGCAAGGCCCGCACTATTTAGGCTGCATTTCCGAGGTACAATGGGATATCATGGGTTGATCATAGGATATGATAACTATTGATTCAACGGCAGAATTTCAGGACTCATGTTAAGCCACTTGGAAGCACCCTGCTCCGCCAGCCGATCATAAACCGCCTTCTGTCTTGCCGCATAACATGTGGCTCCGTGCAATCCAGCGGCTTTGAAGGAGAGACATTTTGTATTCCATTTTTTCGCACGGAATTTGAAGAAGTTCATGGTCCAATGAAATTCCGACATCAGTAGATCTTCTTCCTCTTCCCAACGATCCTTAACAGCTTTGGCCCGGAGCCAATGAATGCGGTAAACTTTGGTTCAGGACATTTTCAACGAGGGAATATCATTTTGCTAGGAACACTCTTACATTCAGTGAGCCAGTTCTTTGAACTGGTGGTTCTTGGGATATCCATACACCAGAACCAAGGTAGGTTGGAGCTGCGGTGGTCATGTGCATTTTGCGAGAATGCAGCGGTGTGAACGGCCATGTGACTCTTCTGAAGCTGCTGAAAACGCGTGAGAGTGTCAGTGTCAGCCCCAAGTGCAATCATCGCCTCCCGACATCGCTTGTATATCGTGGCTTGTTGTCTGACGGAAATGTCAATTGAATTTACCATTTGCCATGCACGTGTCCTCATGGAATAACTTGTCGCCTTCCGAACGACTCCTCTGAATGCCACCGCCTTGTCCGCCAAAGCAATCTGCAATCCATGGAGCGCATCATTAGCCTGGCCTATCCGCAGCTTTAATTCCATTTCAACCAGCTCATCAGCCCCAGCAGCGCGACATCGTTCTATGCCAAAGTTGGACGGAAGAGGAAGGGGTGCTATTTTTGTCATCTTCAGTGGGACCGCGTCAGCAGCTTCATCCATGCTTCCCTCGCTATCCTCCTCCCCAGACACTACGTCATCCACAGCAGACATGTGATGCGCGACATCAGTCATTCCAGCACTGTAATCATCTGCGTCAGTTCCCTGGTGCAGGGGAGCCAGATATATTTGGCCATCCGCGATAAATCTTGATCGATCCACCGCCAGTCGATCTGCTCGCCATGCCATTGCCAACCGCTTCGTCTCGGAGGGGTATTTGCTACTGTCCTTTTGGGTAATGGCAAGTGTAATCTCTGATTCCTCAATTCCGAGGCCGCGCGTTATCCAACTCACGGCTCCCTGCCTGGTTCCTCGTTGGCTTGGCGCCTCCAGTAATTCCAACTCGACCGCGCATACGGTAGGTGCTTGAGTGCGTGTTAATATATACTCCCTGTATAATATAGCTGACTCCATCACCTTTTTTCAATTGCATTTCGAAAATATCCATCACGGACACATCACGAACGCGTCCACCAAGGGCGGATTCCTCTTGAATACTCCACGCTTGGCGATTTTCAGAAGATACGGCCTCATCCAATTTGGTGAAAGCGTCTCTAGCCATTGCAACTGAAGCCCGTGCGGCCTTCAGCTTCCGTGATAAGCTATCCACTGCTTGGTAGTCAGCGATTTTGATGTAGGCAATTGTCAGGGTTTATTACCAATATGAATCATCTTCATAAAATTTGAGTCATTCATCTGGAAATCTAGTAACTCTTGGTGGTGCGGGGAACTCATGCTGCGAGTCGATGCGGAAACAATGTTGAGAATGGACCACAAGGTCTTGATGATCTCACCATCAACCCACCCTGATCCCCGAAGAAATAATGGTGCATATCGTGCATAGCATTCCTGTTTATGGCCATGCACATGCCATATACCAATTCCCGGCACAATTTGCAAAGAGGACGGAATGTGAAGAAACGGGCTGTTGTCGACCCGCTTGTGGAGATTCTTCATGTATGAACAGTTGATGTCATAGAAACAAAGCACATTTTTGATACCAGTCATGTTGTAACCCAATGCATTTGACAGGGAATAATCCATGTTCAACTGCCTACATCCACATCAGCTATCGTTCTCCGTGATTGCCAAGCTCACCGTCACCTTTCTCCTTTCTGGAAGTCCACCACAGAATGTGGGTAGAAGCACCCATGCCGTGCACAGGCAGTAGCATCTATTCCAGTGGCGGATAACTTTCCGCAACTGACGTTGGCTTGGCTGATCGCCCTATGATTGTGGCAGGCTGATTTCTGTCCTGCACGTAAGATATGACAGGCTGCTGGGAAAGGATGTCGCATACCTCCGTGATATGCGGAGTTGCTTGCAGATACTCTTGATAGGGCGGATGTGCCACCATAAACCCTCGTCCATCCATCAGCCAAACCTGATCATCGGGCCGCTTCTCGTGCATATGTTCCACTTTGAAATTTCCATCCATTACAACTGTTCGTGTATACTTCCAGCTGCGGACCATTAGCAGGGAGTGGGTTACATTTATCCAGACACTAACTCATGCAAATCAACATCAGGATCGACATTTATACCGGGCTGTGGGCAGGCCACGCAAAATAATGCCAAATCTCCCAGTGATGACCTTTCTGTCTCATCTTGAAAGGCGTTCCACTTGAGCAACTTCAGCACCCGCCATTGCTGGGCCAATCGCAGGAGTTCTCGGTATCTATTCTAATCATATACATGGTCTGGCTTACATATCGCGGTATCGGCAGCTTTTGGGGAGCTGACTTACCGGAACCAAATGCGGAAACACATTGGATGTCACTCGACGCAGTTTGCTATAGTAATTCATGCCGGATGTTCCGCATTCCAGGTTTTCCCGCAAGAAATCGTCCAAGACCGCGAATGTGAATGCGGTGCTGGGTTTTTCGAAGGTCGATGCGCATAACTTTGCTTGGAATAACTGCCTGTGATAGGAATCTGCATCTAGACACTGGCAGGGTTGCACCCGAACAAAATGTACGCCCGTGACATCGATGATGGTGAGATATTTCGAATTCGCGGGTGGCCGAAGGTGAAGCGGAACTTCGTCGATGTCTTCCCACTCTTCCTCAACCATGCCCATGCCTCCTGCTCGAGTATCCATTTTGTACCGCTGCCCTTCTGATGGTCCATGCTCCGGACCGGGACTTGCAGATGGACATGGTGCCCCGTTGTGGCCAAGATATAGTTGAAATCCGGTCTGTCAATTGTGAGCAGGTAGAGACCTCTATGGAGATAACCTTACTCACCATGTGGAGGGCTGAGTCCTCGAAGAATTCTCCCGTCCATTGTTGGATCCTATGGAACGGATGTGCTTCATGCAATATTCGGCAGCAATCCGGGCAAAAAAGAGGCTGATGCATGCAATCCATGCATCTGTACACGCCATCCTTTCCACATTTCGTGCAATTCCGTGGTGAAGGGGCAGCTTCCATCTCCAGCAAGATTCGCAGCAAGTCCTCCTTGTGACGAAGCCACTCGCGGATATAATCGTTCTGCGACTGTGATGCAGTTGGAATATGTATATCCCCTCTGTGAGTTGCAACTTACCATTGTACATGGTAATCTGATAGGATCTATGGGAGGCTGGGCCATGTCAGCCACATTTGTCTCATCGTCAACACTCCAGAAATGTTGCTTAGATGGTGATCTGGAATGCTTTGATGGAGTGGACAAGGGGGACGAGCGCATAGGACTGGTCACATTTGATTGCTTGATGGCAACTTCTACAAGTCTGGATCTATTTCGGCCGCTGTCTTTCCGGGTCCTTACTTCGAGTTGCTTGACGCGAAGACCTGGGGTGGGTCCGATCATCGTCATACCCTTTCGAAGGTTTCTTCTGGCCATTGTGATAGACGTAGTGACCGTCTGTAGTTAACTCCACTACAGGTTATCGTTCAAGGGAACGAGTTGCGCACATCAGGGGCATCAATATGATTCCGACACTTGATGGACAGCTAGTTACAAACTGCCAAATAAGGACTAGCTATATCATGGGAGAGCCATATCCGGCGTCCGGATCTGATCAGGAAACCTTATCTAGCAGAAATCAGCATTGTAAAACCCAATCAGGCCATGGAAGATCACATCGGGCACCTGTTTTGAGCAGCGTTCCGCTTGCCGAACTACAAACCGAATTACTTAAAGAAATCAAGCGAAAAACCCGTCATCTTTTTTCCACTTGTTGTTCACCGCAAGAAAAGCCCATGGAGTCTAACTGTGAGAATGATCCTGGTTTTGCTACTGACAATGATGATGGAGGTATGGGGGATATGGGGGATGAAACGGAAGGGGAGTTCGTCCCAGGTTTTGATGGGGATGGGGACACATTCGAAGTCGTAGAGTTGGAGATACTGGCACGACGGAGGAGGGAGTGGACTCAAGCAAGGAAGAAAGAAAAACCGGCTGTCCTGGGGGAAATATGCAGAGAGCTTGGTAAATTGGATAAGTACCGAGATCTGGGGCCGGCGGAATGGCACCAAAAGCGGGAGGTTTGCCTTCTCATCCTCAGCATATGTCCTACCGCTCAGCTGTCCCTTCCAGGAAATAACCACATGGCTTAGGAAGCCGCTCAGAACGCGGAAGCCCCGGGTTACGGTTCGATCCGGATATAAGTACTCTGTCTGCACGGTCATCTGCAAATTATACCATGACCAAATCCAGCAAAAACATGTGCTTATGAAGCAGGAGGATGGGAGTAAAGCCGATACGAAGCGGATTGATCTCTACCAACGAGCGTTGACTGCCTTCATGCAGGACGACCTTACAGAAGAGCAGCTGCAAGTGGCCCGCGATATAGTGGACAAATGGAATGGAGCCAAAGGCCCAACTCCAGATGTTCAAGCGCGGTAATGTCCATTTACATCTAATAGCAAATGCTTGTACTCATGTAAGGGGACAGAAATGCAGTTCGGTATGGACCACAGTATATCCGCAATTTCACAGAGGAGATGTGGAGGTACTGCGGAATGAGAATGGTGTTTATGACCGGATGGAAGGATGAAAAAGGGGTTGTCCAAGCATGCTGGTGAGTACGAGGTGCTTTCAAACTGCATGGAACTCTCATGCTGGTAAAGTATGGACTACAACAGCCAAATTGGTGGTGGAACTGCATTTGACGATATCAACACTCTGAATCCATCTTGGAGGGAGTACCTTGGGAAGTCTTTTGAGGATGCAGACCTAGCAGAAGAAGAGGAGATGACGACGAAAGGAAAACAGACTCTAAGGACGAAGAAATGCGATCCCGTCAAGTTAGTGACCAACGAGCAGGGTGAGATCTGGATCGGGGAAGTAAAGGGATGTAGCCGCGACCAGTTGCATCAAATGATTCGCGGATTCCTTACCGCACATTACCATAAGTGGGGATATATCAGGTTGCCATTCCAGATTGTTGAACTCCATCCATTAGGAAAGGCGTGCGGAAGGCCATCCGCGAGTGTGCCCTTCAAGAAATTGGGACAATACCAGCAAGACATGATTGCAGCGCGTCATCTCCCCCCGAACTTTACATTCACTGTGGATCCCAGTCACCTCATTCTGCTACTGCAACTGAATTACTGAATTTCTGGCGGGAACGGCAGGTAACACATCCCCGCAACGTCTTTGCCTTCCAGAAGCGGCTGGATCAATCCAGAAATTTGCAGCCTCCCGTGGATCATAATACCCTGCCACTCGTGATTGCCAGAAATAGGAAGAAGCGAACGTGGCAATCCACATCGGACGACAGTGATACCGAAGCGGAGCAGGTGACAACGGGTGACAAGGCATCCCATTCAAGGGCTACAACCCGAATTGCCCGCAAAAAACCTGGCCCAGGGAAATGACGCCATATTCCAACAACGGATGATGAAATGGATCCAGATCATAGGCTCAGTGACGACGATCAATCGCAAGATCTGGATACCCGCGCAAATGACTCCCGCGGAACTTCAACCCGCCCATACATACCCTGCGCGAAGTCAAGTAGCCATGGCCGTGGCAAAGGAGTCCCTATGAAAGAAAAGCATCGCACTCCTTATGTTGCTGATGAAGATGAGGGCAATACATCCAGTGATCAGGGAGATCAGGATGACTGTCACAACCGCGAGTTACCTGCAGTTTCGAAGCCTTCCGCCTCAAAACAACCCATGGCCCATCAGCACGGTACTTATTTCATAGCTATTGAGCTTCGTTTACTGACCAACTTCTGGTAAAAGGGGAGCGGTACACCACTCAACTCCGCGATGCGTCTGACGGGTCGGATAACGGAGATTTTGACAGTGTGCCATTTACAGATGAGTGGGTAGATGTCCCACAATCATCCAGCCGAAGGGGTTCGCGTTCAGCGCTTAAACCCGCAATCAAGAGTCAGAACCAGCGCCCAGGCATAATCAGCATGGATGGGTGGCATGCGCGCTGATAATCTCTTCCAGATGGACAGCAAGGCGAATTAAGGAAGTCAGGTCGGACTCCAAAATCTCCTGCACGCCCTGATGCCAATGTGCCATCTCCAACACACAAGCCCTCGCAGAAGAAGGGCGTTGTCAAGCCACGGGTAGTAAAGAAACGCAAACAATGAAGTTTATAGTAGTGTTCCCCAGTTGTAGCCAGTACCAGAATAATCAGAATCACGGGTATTGAGCTTGATGGCATAACTTGTGAAGCGGATGTGGAGTCCAAAAGCATAATTGAATCCGCGCATGTTCCGTTCAATGACCAGAATGATCATCCACTCAGTAATAATAGCTGTCCTTCGATATATATTACATTTTATTCCCATTTTTGTGCGCTCATGTTCCATGCTGTTATCGCCGGTGTGCAGATGAAAAGCAGTTGTGGCCGCGAATTGTTCACAAAAACATCAATCTGTTGCAAGATACGTACTACCTATACTATCAGCACATGGACGTCATCCTCGCCATTCTATCTCCACCATCTTGCTAAAAGCCATGCCTCAAGGCATACATATGCCGTGCCGTACACTACTTTTTACTACTTTTTCTCACGGTCGATCTTTCACAGTAACTCACCCATCGCCACTAAATGTCGCACCCACCGCAGCGCAGAGTTCGGTTCTATATGCAAGGTTGGGAACACCCACATTGATACTGCTAAATTCCCTTACTGTTTCACAGTTGATGTCTTGCCGATAGAAAATCGGGACGAATCAGGGGCCTCCTCGGGTGCAATTCCATCTTCAAGTCCTCATACCCGTGCAACTGTTCGTGAGAACAAAAGTATGGAAGCGCTACAAGCATATGGGGAGGACTCACCTTCTCCGCCATCTGAGCCGGTTACAGTTGGAGACCAATATGCCCGATTGCCAGGTGATAAGGTGCCCTCTCCGCCGGTGGAACCAAACCAGGAGCCCCAGGCCGATCTTTTTGAGCAGATGAAGGTCGCGGAAGTACCCGAGCCACCCACATCCCATGGTAAGCGTTCATTTAATTGCGGTCAGATATGCAGGCCGACGTGGAGGCAGAACCATATTGTGACCCATCCGAGCGAATGACACCCGCCTTAATACGAAGGTCGCCCACCCCGGCCGGTAAGCATGCCCGTAAGAAACATATGACGCATATTTGATCACCCGGACCAGCATCACAACCAGATCTATTCAAAAGAATGAGGAACGCCACAGTTCCACCAGCCCCCTCTCCATATAACGATGTAGCTGGGCCGAATGAAGATATCGCAGGTCCATCACCTGGACCGGCCTCCCAATCGGATCTATTCGAACGCATGAGGAACGCCACAGTTCCACCAGCACCCTGTGAGCAGAATGAGGATTCCGGCTCCCCATCCCCTCCACCAGCCTCCCAATCGGATCTATTCGAATGAATGAGGAAGGCCACAGTTCCACCAGCACCCTCCCCGTATATGGATGTATCCGATCAGAATGACGATACCACATCTCGATCACCTGGGCCAGCCTCCCAATCAGATCTATACGAGCGAATGAGGAATGCCACTGTTCCACCAGCACCCTGCCCTGACAGTAAGTACATCGTCAATTAAGGCTAAGTACAATTTGTCGTTTATACGCGGATGGATCAGTTGAGGATGAAGATAACGTTGAATCAGATCTGTTTAGAAGGCTCCGGGCTGCGAGGATCCCCCCACCACCAGACGTCCACGCTGTGGATATATCTGAGCAGATGGAAGATGTGAGGGCGTCATCCCCTGCACCCGCTTCGGGTTCAGAACTATTTGAGCGGATGAGAATGGCAGTAGTTCCACCAGCACCCATCGATCCTGGTGAGTGTAACATTACTGAAAGGTCATTCCTACTCAAGGTTCCGCAAAATCACAAGGGCAAGAAGAACATCATGCGGACTATGGCCGCCAGATTGACTTCGGAGATCCTCAAAGGGGACACATACGGCAGTCTCTGGCTGACTTTTCTACATGTAAGCATCCAGCATTGATCTGTGTAACAGTATTCACATAATCATACCTTAGGGAACTTACCTAATTTGGACGAAGTGGCGGATATGGAGCGGACCGGATTGGCCTCCCGCGGATGCTCAGACGATGGTAAGTACCCTACGGTCAGGTGAAGAATCGCTAATAATCCTGGTAGTTTTACGGGTATTGGCCATGTTCAAATCACGCCATGCAAACGATACCGCGCCATTGAGGTTCCCGTGAAATGAACAACTCGATCGCCCGATCTTACAGGCAATGAAGTGGATTGCGAGTGAAATTCGGGAAGGTGCAAATCTTCGCATGCTGCGACTGAAGGAATGCGAGTATACCCTCGAAATTATTGACATGCTAGAGGTAATCCGTCATCCGCACACGGTGTAAAGTTGGATAAGGGAAAGTGGGGGGAGTTACCAGAGAGGTCTCCCGTTGGAAATGAGGGGGGTCAGTTCGACCTGAGGGGGCAAGAGTGCCTGGTAGGTGGTCAGAGAGTGGAAGAAGACTTAAAACGCGCCCTGAAACTCCAAAAGAGAGTCGAGATTCGTCTAATGAGCATCTAACGAGGGAAGAATTAATCTCCCGAGTCCTCGGTCTTCAATTTCCGTCTGTTACTCGTCTGGTGGTAGTGCGTCTCTTGTTTTTCTAAGTATGTACAGCACACCTCTAAGTGCGAGTCCTAGCTTATGTAAGCCAAAATGCGGACAAATACTAAGTAAAAGAAAGTAGTAAGGTAAAGAGAAAAACAAAAACACAAGTAGAAAGGATGAAATATAACAAATACCCTAGTAGGGAGGATACTCTCCCTACATCCGAGGGTGGCTTTAAATACTGACTGTCCCCAGTCAACACATACCAAGATATCTCATAAAGCGAGGGGAGGGGTATCATCCTCGAAACCCCACTCTAAGTAGAAACTCAAAAACGTGAACTCGAAATGAAAAAGACCATGAAAAAGAAACAAAAACCACTACTCAGCTGATGGGGGAGGCAGCTCGAAGGTAAGCCAAAGATCTTCGAAGGCAGAAGGTGGCTCGGGGATGGCTCGAAGCAGCCTCAAAGGGGTTCGAAGGGGTTCGAGGGTCTCTCGAAGGTCTCGAAGGCGAGACAACCTACTGCTGAGCAAGAACCTGCACCAGAGCCTGTACAAGTGGGAGCCAGGGCGACAGTGAAGGGGATTGAGGGTGTGCGAGGGACTGGCTTCGAAGCTGGGGGCTCCTCAAGCATAGCAGGGATCGAAGGCGAGACATACCTCGAGGCTCGACAGGCCTCGGAATGCGACTTGGGGGAGGGGAGCGACTCGAGGGGACAGGAGAGGGGGAAGGGGACCTTCGAGAGGCTCTAACCGGTCTCGGGATTCGACTCGGGCTCACCTCGAGGGCTTGAGGCTTCCTATCGAGGGTCTTGGAGGCGCTCAAAGGGGCCTGGCTTACTTTCGAAGGGGACTGGCTCACCCTTGAAGGGGGCTGACTCACTCTCAAACTTGAAGTGTGCTCGGCAGTAGGCTTGGGGTTGACTCGAAGGGATGAGGGGGGTTGGAATGACTTCGAACTCGAAGGAGGGGGTGGTACCTGGTCAACAAAACCTCCTGGGCCACGAGTGAGGGCCCAGAAGTCCAACCGAGCTTGTAGAGTGCGCCCGAGAGCCTCTCGAGGGATCTCCTCACCTGTGGGGAGCACAACTCGACCTCGAACCAATCCACACCTCCCTGCTGCTAGATATGAAGTACAGACCTTGCACTTCGCTCGAATGTGCCCTTCACGACCACAGAAGAAGCAAAAAGAAAACCTTCGAGGCTGTACTCGATGCCTCGATGCCTCTCGAAGGCCAGGGGATGGCTCGCTCGAACCTGCATACCCTCGAAGGGGTGACAACCCACTTGACACTCTTGAACGCGACTCGAACAAGGCAGGGGAAGGCCTCAATGTCGAAGTCGAGGCTTCTCGAAGGAGGAAGCAGGTACCTTGGGGTGGCTCGAGGGACGAGGGTGGCTTCGATCGAGTCTTGAGGGGGGAGGAACACTTCGAGCGGGGTTTCGAGGGTGTTTCGAGGCAGGGGGAGAGGTTCGAAGGGGCAACTGAAGACTCATGAGGTCGAGGATACTGATTTGAGGGCAAACCGAGACCACGAGATGGCCGCAAACATGAGCGTCGATCTTCTCTCGAGCTACGAAGCTGGTTCAAGGGCGAGTCACCAGCCTGCCTGTGCGAGGCACACCAACCTGGAGGAACAGGGTGCCTCGAGCCTGCATGAGTGACTTCGAGAGGGGATGAGCTGCTCGAAGCAAGCCCAGGTGAGTGAGGGTGATACTTCGAAGTTCGAGGGGCGACCTTGAAGGGGGAATGTGAGGTGGGCTTCGTGCTCGAGCTTCCCTGGGAGTGTTGGTAGGTGATCGAGGGCGAGGACGAGGGGGTCCTCGAAACGTCGCTCGAAGTTCTATAGACCCAAGTATAACCTGGAAGGGGATCATACCATACTCCCTTTTTGGTCTCATCTCGAATCAGTGGTGATGAACCACCCAAGGGGGTATCAGAGCAAGGCCGAGGGTTGCTCAAGACTCGCATGTAGCCTGAAAATGCTCGAGGGCTGCTGACTTCGCCTCGAGACCTTCGATATCTATTCTCCATCCAGAGAAATGGTTCTGCAACTGAAAACGAATCTATATTTCGCAAATGAACCAACTATAGGCAATAGTAAGGCACAGAAACGAGTCACAGACACCCTCGTGTCTGTGAGAAGCGTCGAAGGGGGGAAAACAAAGGGCTAGGTCACCTCGGTGTGACCTCGAACGTCTAGATAGAGGTGGGGGGCGTCTCGTATATTCGTCTCGAAGTGGCTTCTAACACTGGAAACTGAGATAGTCACCGCTGTGTGACTCGAATGCTCGATACTCAAACTGCAGCCTCACTCGACTGCCAAAAATGCGCAAGGGAACTTGATAGATATCGTCTGTATTACGTCTGTAAATGACCATGGGTCTGTCTAAATGAATGGCTGTCTCGAAATGTCTCGAAAAGGGCTCGGGGTTCGTCTGGGGGTCTGGAAGCGTCTGGGATCTCGAAGGGACTGGGGAGGTCTCGAAAGGGGCTTACAACCGACTCTAATTGGTGGGGAAAGGGTTCCTACAGCTCGAAACAGCACGAAAACGCGTGTGGTGGGGCCAGGGAGCTCAGCTGTGGCAAGGGGGGGAGGACGGCAGTGCGTCGGAGGAGAACCGACAGGCGAAACGGTACGAAACCTCGGGGCCTGGTAGCAGAGACCTACAGGAAGTGGGAGAATGAGGAAATAAGAGAAACCGATCACCCAATCCTGAGATATTTGCAAAATGGTCCAATACCACCTTTCCGCACAAAAATCGCGATATCTCCAGAAGTAGTGATGTAGACGCGACGACAAAGGCACCTTCCAGGAGGTCTAAACGAGATCTACTGTACCCGAAGTTTGCGAGAGGAGCAGCGCGTCGGTTCGCAAGAAAATGCGTGTGCAGGCTGGGGGGGTGGGAAGACAATGGTGCGCTGTGGGACAACAGCTGGGCCGAGTGCCACGAGACTCAGGGACGTCGTAGAAGGGATCTAGGGGTGCTGGGAGATCAAGAAGACGAGAGGATTGGCGCACCCAATCCCAAGTTATGCCCAAAACCGTCTGAAAGTGCCTTTCTCCACAAAATGCGCGGTATCTCCAGAACCACTGAAGCTATAGCGACGGAAAATATATCTCCTGAGAGCCTGGGTCGAGTAGAATGCGATTCCCGAAAAGCGAGAGGGTGGACGCGTCGGTTCTCGAGAAATCGCATGTACGAGCTTGGAGGTAGGAGGGGAAGATGGATTACCAAGCAAACCGCCCCCTCGCGGTGGGCTCCAGATGTAAAGTTGGATAAGGGAAAGTGGGGGGAGTTACCAGAGAGGTCTCCCGTTGGAAATGAGGGGGGTCAGTTCGACCCGAGGGGGCAAGAGTGCCTGGTAGGTGGTCAGAGAGTGGAAGAAGACTTAAAACGCGCCCTGAAACTCCAAAAGAGAGTCGAGATTCGTCTAATGAGCATCTAACGAGGGAAGAATTAATCTCCCGAGTCCTCGGTCTTCAATTTCCGTCTGTTACTCGTCTGGTGGTAGTGCGTCTCTTGTTTTTCTAAGTATGTACAGCACACCTCTAAGTGCGAGTCCTAGCTTATGTAAGCCAAAATGCGGACAAATACTAAGTAAAAGAAAGTAGTAAGGTAAAGAGAAAAACAAAAACACAAGTAGAAAGGATGAAATATAACAAATACCCTAGTAGGGAGGATACTCTCCCTACAACGGCATATAATTTGCAGCCGTATTCGCACGGTCCCGACCATCCTTCTCGGCAAGCACTCATAGAGATGGCGATTGTGTACATGGGATGTCGGATCGAGTGTGCCGCGATTCATCTACTAGAGCATGAGGACGTATCCGAATGGCCAGCAGAATGGTTCTCCAATATATCGTCGGACTTGGTATGTAATTCATTTAAATCTAAATCAGTCTAGATACTAATTTACAATGGTGAGCACAGAGAGAACTCGACCATCTGGTATTGATATCTGTGTGCAGGCGGAGTCCGTTTCCCCCACTCCCTGCATGTTACCATGCATACTTAAGATGGAAAGACGTCGAGGATGAATTTCAAAATGAACTGCGCCGTATCCCCAAGGAATCATTCCAACTACTCGACAACTTAGGTTCCTTCATCCCAAATTGGACCCCGCGGTTTCCTGATAAATATGGCGGATTTGCATTTCCCTGGTGGCTACATGGCGCTTCAAGATACTCTGTTGACTTCGAGGAATTGAGAGGGGCGAAGGTTTTCCAAACGGCTGCGGAATATTTCCAGGTAATATGGCTTAGACTTCTTGAGTATAATTCATTGACAACTTTGCAGCATGAATGGCCGCTGAATGAGCCATCATTTAGCGACCGCCTCGATAGCTTGCTGGAAGATCGAGTCGCACAATATATGACCAACTTGGTCTATATTTCAAATATCATAGAGCGGATTGACGGAGAGATGAACCACCTATTCTCATGGTGGTTCGCATTGCAAAAGCTAGTAGGGACACCGAATGTATCGTAGCACGCTAGGTATCGCGGTATAATACATTGTCCCTATTTCACGGTTTTAAATCGAGAATATGCGGAGGATCAGTTAGCATCATCCCAACCGACTGATGTACGTTCTGCCGCATATAGTATGCAAGGCATGTGCGATCCCCATCACTGAATCCCACCCCATGTTCTAATGCAGAACCGGACATTGCAATGATCGTACCAGGCATGTATCGCAGGCGAAGTTCCAAGGTGGGAATGACGAAATCTAGTGGCTGGTACTCGCCGACCGTGACTAACATGTCCAGCCACGGTTCCCGACCATTGATATCGATGTGGTATGGGGTTGAGCGGTTTACCATGATAGACACGCTATTGTATATGGAGCTCCATATGGGCAGGATGGAACGCATATCCGCATCATCCCGTCTGTTGGCAAGGTCATTCAGGCGAATGAGTACCTCGTGGCCAGCTTCATACATGCGCGGATGAATCACGCTTAGTGTTCCAGACAGGAGGGAATGGAACTCTGACATGTCATTAACCCATCCGCGAGCACCCATGTGTGCGTTCCGGGACTTTAGCAATTTTGATACCTCAGGATGGAAATTAGGTGGCTATGGGAAATTTCAATACGTCCTGGAATAGAGCGGCAGCGGATCACTCACACCATGACCTTGTTGATACCATGCAGGGGAAAGGTCCAGGCTCCCTTTGAGGTCAGCCGCTTGGTGGAATAACTCGCGGTCATTGCGCCATCCTCGGGGGCGGTGTAGGCGCGGCGAAGCCCCGACTACGAGAAATAAGGTATATTGAGGGTTCGAGGGCGAGGGGAAGTTTCGAGAGAGTAGTCGAGGGTTCGAAGAGCTGTAGGAAAGGTTCGGGAGGGGTTCGACGGGTCATAGGGAGGTGTTCGAGAGCGGAGATGGGAGGTTTAGAGGGTTCGAGGGGAGTCTCGAGGAGTCGAGGAGTCGAGAGGGACTTAGGTGCGAGAGGGGAAGTGGCGGGAGATGCCGGGCGCTGACTAAGCCCGCGCCGTGCATAAGACGCATGTAGAACACGATGGAAAAACAATTCAACCACCATCGTTGAGCTGTGCAGTAGGCCGGATTCGAAGTCTCGAAGTGTTCTATTCTCTACTCTACTACTGTTGAGACTCGAGAGGTATACTTTTAACCTTCTGTGCTAGGTTTCGAGGAGCCCCTTTGGGACGAAACTACATACTCGCATATTCCTTGTCTGTGCCCTAGATTCTGGGCTACCCTACTTTCAGACTCTTCATCTGGAGCCCACCGCGAGGGGCTTCTTTTGGAAATCTGGCACACAGGTATCCTCTTCGTCGTACTGCAGCTCGCGCCGCCGAAGAAGAAAGGCAAAGGAGATTGACAGAGCACCATGAGGCAGGACCAGCGACTGCCACGAGACACGCAGAACCATCATCCCCAGCAAGCGACGCACTTCCGTTTCCACCTACAGCTTCGCCAACACAAGTTCCACTACCGCCTTCAGTCGCTTCAGCGTCGCCGCGCGTCAGTACTCGTATCGCATCCCTTGCAGTTCCACCGGCTACTCCGAACCTTTCCGAGTCACAGTTCTCCGCTTACAGATCACCATCTCCTCTGATACCGTCTTCACCCGAGGAAGAAATCAACTCGGCCGAAGAAGCGGACCGGATCTTACGAAGTTCGTTATCTCCACTTTCTTCCTTATCCGAAACGACCGCGCTAGGGTCCGCACCCCCACGCTTGCCAACACCATCTCCGTTACGTCTACGTAGTACACGAGACACTATGGCTAACTCTCGAGGCTACTTGCCTCCGCGATATCCAGAGAGTGGGCTTGCTTCTCCTAGACTGGCCGAGCGAAGGGAGTCGCCATTGAGAAGATACTCGCCTGTCCAACCAGCCGTGAGAGCCCTGTGGGCTGACCTCGAGGAGGAAGAAGAAAGAGAAGAGGTCGTTGAGAGGGCGTCATCGAGGCGCGAAAGGAGATCGCCGCTCCTCGCGGATCACCAGGCACAAGGCCAGCCATCACCTCGAAGGGAAGAACCTCTGTACCCATTTCCAGTGCGTCGAGCGGAAATCGAGGCAAGATTGGCTGCAGCAGATGTGGGAAGGAGGCTGGCCCTCCAGTTGGAAGATCGTGGACGCCCGCAAGCTCGCGCGGGAGTCGTAGTTCGAGAATACCCTGTCGAGCGACCTCGGTCTCCTCCTAGAAGGCGCTCGCAGGAAGGACAGTTGCCACAGCGCGAACCCACGCCTCCTCGGTATCCAAGAACTATCCCTCTAGATAATCCCGAATACGAAAGACCACCCCCACGTTACCACCCTCGTGCGAGACCTTTGTCTCATGATAGGCCTACGTACGGGAGGGGCGGCGAACGTGATGAATATCTTGATCTACGAAGGCCGAGGGGCGAGGAGGAACGACCACGAGTAGTGAGGAGAGAAGAAGCATACCCCGAGCCGATTCATCGCCAGAGATCGGAGCCTATCGAGACGATCAGAAGGGGCCTCGAGGCCCTGGGTAGGCCGCAGAGAGAGGCTGAGCCGCCAAGAGCACGCCACGTCGAGAGGGCACTCGAGAGAAGAGAATCGGAGGCTGATGCGGTACTGGAGATGTTAGGCAGAGGGGCCGTGAACTCGAGAGCACCCGAACCTCTGGAAGGGATGCCTCTTCGAGGGTCGCCGAAAGCACCGAAGTTCTCTGGCAAAGCGCGGGACCTCGTGGATTATTTGCACATAATACAGTTCTTGTGCCAAGGAGCAGGATGCAGGAGAGAGCGGGAGTGGGTTAAATGGGCATGCTGGTACCTCGACAGGGAGACAGCGACTCTTTGGAAGGCCATCGCAGACGAAGAGGCGAACGACTGGAACGCCTTCGTCACGAGCCTCGTCGCAATGTACCCGGGAGCGTCGAGATTGGAGAGGACCTTCGTGAAACAGGACCTGCGCGACTTAGTAGAGGCGCAGGTGAGAAAGGACATCGAGACCGAGGAAGATCTCGGCGAGTACTATCGCAAATACACCGAGATCGCACGCTACCTCGTCGAGAGGAGGAAGATTACCTCGGACGACTTCGACAGTCACTTCCTCGAAGGTCTCGACCCTGAGCTTACGCAAGAGGTTCTGTCGAACCTGAAGTGCCGCTACGGAATTCGCCGTCGTGACGACCCGTGGCCTCTGGACTGCGTCATGGAGGAGTTGAAGTTTCTGCTGGAAGATAGGTTTAAGACGACGAGGACTAAGGCTGCGAAGAGGGGAGTTGTACGGCTTTCGGCAGGCGAAGAAGCCACTCGAGTCGCGCAGGAGTTGGCTCAGAGGCAGCCACAAGTTCGAGCCGAAGCAGCCGCGCAGCAAGCCGCCGTGGGGAACCCCGAAGCCGGTAACCAGTTCGCGGGTCGAGCGAATCCGGCGGGGCGAATCTGCTTCTTCTGTTTCAATGCCGGGCACCAGGTCTCGTTTTGTCAGCAGCGGATGACTTATCTGAGAGAAGGGAAGTGTCAGGTCGTTAATGGGCAGTTATGCTTCCTGGACGGCGTGCCGATTCGTCGAACGAATGGGTCGTTGAAGGAGGAGATCGATCGTTGGTTGACCGAGCATGGCGCTGCCGAGGGAAGAGCAGGAGGGGAAGCAGCAGCCCCACGACCCGAAGCAGGTGCCCAGGGGGCTCACATTTTCATGGTCGAAGACCAAGAGCCGCACTTGGTGTCAGCGCAGATGGCGACCACGGCGAGAATCGAAGAGGTAGTATCAGGTGATGAGGGGGACGAGGAAACGCTCGAGTACGCCTTGGCCGTCAATGAGAAAGATAAGCCCCAGCGCAGGCAGAAGTTCGACGGCGTCGTAATATCGAACGCACCTCCGAAGGCTCAAGGCGCGAACCCAGCACCGTCGACGTCGAAGGAAGCGCCCTCGAAGGGGAAAGAGAGGCAGGGGGCGAGGCCTACGAATGCGCCGAACGACTCTCGAGCAGGGTCAGGTACTTCGGGCTTCCACTACGGGTCCGCGGCGGACATCCCAGACATCGAGAAGAAGATTGTCAATATGGCGCTCGATGTGGTGGTCCCAGTACCCTTTCGAGACCTCGTCGCCCTCAAGTCAGTTCAGAGAAGCTTCCGGGAATACACGGCAGTTAAGAGGGTGTCGGGTGAAGGGACTGCTGCTGGCGCGCTAGCCGCTGTCGAGACCGAGGGTGACAAGGAAGAGGAGGAAAGGGTCGAGTCGGCGGTCGACGACGCACAAGTCGCGAGTGTCGAGTGCGAGGGCGACGAGCCCGAGATCCAGAGGCTGACTACGATGCCGCTAACCTTCGTACCCGTCGAGGTCGCGGGGCAGGTCGTGCTCGAAGGTATCTTGGACAGTGGGTCGCAGATCGTCGCGTTGCGAAAGGAGATCGCCGAGGTGCTTCGCCTCCCTATCGAGAAGGATGGTAGTATCACGATGGAGACAGCGAATAAGGGGAGAGAAGCTACCGAGGGGGTCATCAGCGACTGCGAGATCGACTTCGGAGGGGTGACAGTGTGCGTGCCGGTTCAAGTCGTCAAGAACGCGGCTTTCGATATTCTTCTTGGACGACCCTTCTCGTGCGCTCTTCGAGCGAAGACCGAGGACTTCCCCAACGGCGACCAGAAGGTCGAAATCACCGATCCACGTTCGGGGAAGCGTATCGTGGTAACCCCTCGTCAACAAGGTCGATACGTGAAGGCGCCGCACTTTCATGACCCGGTCGCGCAAGCTGAGTATCATCGTCGTATGGGGCATCGACTGAAATCTGTGAAGGACGTGAGGAAAGAGATGGGTTTTTAGATGTCGTCAGGGAATCGAATCGCCACCGAGGAGACGTGAGATTGGGACTGGCCGCCCCTGTAACGCTGGGTTATCTGGCTCAGCCTATAGCGGTGTACAGTGACGAATGGACTGTATATGACGATAGCCGAAGTTCGATTACACACGATCGTGTAAATATTCCGTCATCGAAGCCAGACTTAGAGGCGTCGAGCGACCTAGAGCGGGAAAGAAGAAACGAGGACGTGGAGTCGAAGAACCTTTCGAAGAGGTTCGGATCAATGGAGCAGTTACCGAAAGGGGTTCGAGAAGGAGGAACAGGGGATCCGAAGGTGGAGGCCAGGACACGAGGGCAGGTCGAGGGCCACGAGGATGATCGGATCAGGATGGACCATCGGAGAGTTGAGGAGAAGGAGTGGGGGGGCGCGTGCACCCCATTCGTGATTCGAGAGGAGGACGCCGTGTCCTCGGGTTTATTTTTGAGTTCGTATGTGGTCCAATCGCTGACTGATACCTCGCAGGACGAATGTCCCGTGATCCGAGCTTTCAAGTATAAGCCGGTAGCGAAGAAGGTTCGCCCCGTGGCGACCGATACCCCTGCAGAGTTTAGAGTGGAGAGGAGGATGGTAGGAGATCCGTTGGCCGACTTACCGAAGTTACCAGTCCATCCCCCCGAGTGGGAGCCGGGAACGAGGTTGACGAAGGAAAGGGGGGAGAAGTTCGACTGGGACCCAGGAGGATTTCTTTGGCCCGAGGAGCTGAAGCTCGTCAAGTGGCTCGTTCGAGCTCACGAGACGGCTTTCGCTTGGGACGCGAGTGAGCGAGGGACGTTTAGAGAAGACATCTTCCCTCCCCTCAAGATCCCGACCATACCCCACAAGCCGTGGGTGTATAGAAATATTCCGATACCACCGGCAATCTACTCGGATGTCGTGGAGATCATTAAGGAGAAGATCGCGGCTGGAGTCTACGAACCTTCGACGTCCTCGTATAGATCGAGATGGTTCTGTGTGGTGAAGAAGGATGGGAAATCGCTACGTCTCGTTCACGACCTCCAACCGTTGAACGCGGTCTCGATCCAGGACTCAGCAGTACCCCCGCACGTCGATAGTATCGCGGAAGCCTTCGCCGGCCACGCAGTATTTGGCATGTACGATCTGATGGTGGGGTACGACCATCGCGTCATTCACGAGGACTATCGCGACCTCACGACGTTCCAAACGCCAATCGGGACGTTCCGGCTGACGAAACTGCCCATGGGGTACACGAATGCGGTGCAAGTTTTCCATGGGGATGTCTCGTTTACCTTGCAGGACGAGACCCCTGAGGTCACCATGCCGTTCATTGACGACATACCTGTCAAGGGACCGAGGACGCGTTACCCGAAGGAGGATGGTACTTACGAGACCATCGAAGGTAATCCGGGGATTCGAAGATTCATCTGGGAGCACCTCGAGAACACCAATCGGGTGCTTCAGCGCATCAAGTACGTCGGGGGCACTGTCTCCGCGAAGAAATTCGTGGTCGCGGCACCTTCGATCGTGGTAGTGGGGCACAAGGTGTCCTTCGAGGGGCGAATTCCAGATGAGTCGAAGGTTCAGAAAATTCGTGACTGGCCTTACTGTACCAACGTCACAGAAGTTCGTGGGTTCCTCGGACTGTGCAGTTACTGCCGAATCTTCATCAAGGACTTCGCGAAGAGAGCGAGGCCTCTAATCGAGCTAACGAAGAAGGGGACGTTCTTCAGGTTCGACGAGGAACACGAGGAGGCTATGGACGATTTGAAGAACGCTCTCGTGCATTCGCCGGCTCTTCGGCCCATCGACTATAAGTCGGGTCGAAGGGTGATATTAGCGGTCGATACGTCTCATATCGCGGTTGGGTACTTACTGTTGCAGATCGGTGAAGATGGCAAGCGGTATCCTTCGAGGTACGGCTCGATTGCTCTCAACGAGCGAGAGAGTCGGTACAGTCAGGCGAAGCTCGAGCTCTTCGGGCTCTTCCGAGCCTTGCGAGACGTTCGGAGCCATATCTTCGGAGTCAAGGACCTGGCAGTCGAGGTCGATGCGAAGTACATCAAGGGGATGATCAACAACCCCGACCTTCAGCCGAATGCGTCGATCAACCGCTGGATCGCGGGTATTCTTCTCTTCGAATTCGAGCTGATTCACGTTCCTGCAGAACGGCACAAGGGCCCAGACGGGTTATCGAGGCGACCCCGAGCCGACGAAGATCCGGATGAGGAGGACGACTACGAGGACTGGATCGACGAAGCAGGAGCCTTCGCAATCGAAGCGCTTAACCCGCAACGAGGGGGGAAGCCCGAGTCTTACTTCGAACGGTGGGGCTCGAGCCGACCAACCTGCGGGGATGTGTTTGAGGAGAGGGGGGAGGAGAGTGAGAAGATGAGGGGGTTCGTGGCAGTCCAGGTGGAGTCTTCGGAAGATGAGGGGACAGATGCTGCGCCTGACGTCGAGATTCCTAGGTCACCACGGGAGAAGGAAAAGGACGAGAGGCTAGAGCTCGTGCGGCGACTGCTCGAGGCCAGCGAGCGTCCCCCGGGGCTCACCGACCCGCAGTTCGAGTCTCTGATACGATACGCCACCAGGTTCTTTGTCAAGGATGGCGAACTCTGGCATCGAGATCCAAAGGGGAAACACCAACGAGTTCCGCCCTTCGAGAGGAGGTTAGAGCTGTTGAAGCAGGCGCACGACGGCCTGGGCCATAAAGGCGCGTTCTCCACTAAAATGAGACTCTTGATCAGTTTCTGGTGGCCGTCTATTAGCGCAGACGTACACTGGTATGTTCGGACGTGCCACGAGTGTCAAATTCGAAGGATGGACAAGCTGCATATTCCCCCGGTCGTGGCCATGCCCGAGCCGCTGTTCTACAAGGCGTACATGGACTCGATGAACCTACCGAAGTCGAGCGGGTTCAAGTATATTGTCCAAGCTAGGTGTTCCCTTACTTCGTACCCCGAGTGGCAGATGCTGCGATCCGAGACAGGTAAAGCCCTCGGGAAATTTATCTTCGAGCAGATTCTGTGTCGGTGGGGCGCGGTAGGCGAGATTGTGACCGACAACGGATCAGCCTTCGTGCAAGCTCTCGACTTCTTGGCGAAGACCTACAAGATCAACCACATACGGATCTCGCCTTATAATTCGCAGGCGAACGGGATCGTGGAGAGGCGGCATCTTACCGTTCGAGAGGCGCTAGTCAAGACTTGCCAAGGGGACATGTCGAAGTGGTCGAACCACGCGGCCTATGTGTTCTGGGCCGAAAGGGTGACGATAGCGAAGTCCACGAAGCTATCTCCGTACCAGATGGTACACGGGGTAGAGCCGCGGCTCCCCTTCGACTTTGCCGAGGCGACCTTCCTCACGAACTGGGATGAGGATAAGTATTCGACCGAGTCGTTGATCGCTCACCGTTGTAGGCAGCTCGAAAGAAGAAAGGAAGATCTGGAGAAGGTTCGAGATCAGGTGTATGCGGCTCGATGTCGATCTGCAAAGGAGTTCGAGGCTAGAGTGAAGCGCTCGATAAGGCAGTACGAGTTCGAGCCTTGCGATCTTGTGCTGGTTCGGAACACGAGGATCGAGAAAGAGCTCGATCGGAAGACCAAGCCTCGATACTTAGGGCCGATGGTCGTGCTAAGGAAGACTCGAGGAGGAGCATACCTCCTCGCCGAGCTCGACGGCTCTATTTCTCGTCTTCGATACGCAGCCTTTCGCTTACTGCCTTACTTCTCTAGGTCACGAGTTGAGATATCGATCTTCGAACTCACAGGTCGAACCGAGGAAGAGCTGCTCGAGATCGAGCGCGAGTCAATAGACGATCTAGCGGGTCGAGAAGAGAATTACGTAGATGAGGATGAAGGGGACGAACCAGGTGAGGGTGTCTAGAGCTTCCTTCGTATATAAACGCGTGTCGTATCTTCGTTCGAAGACGGCGCCGACCTTCGATGAAATCAAAAAAAAAAAAAAAAAAAAAAAAAAAAAAAAAAAAAAAAAAAAAAAAATTCTGATTCATATTCACACTTCGTAACATCGCGAGGAGACCAGATCGATTGCACTGACGAAACTTTGTAGATACAAGAAAAGCGAAGCTGTTGAAGCTTCGCGCGACGGACGTGCAAGTAATAAGGAGGCATCGATGATAGCAAGAACTTTCTATTCACGCGCGGCGCTTACCCTGACCCTTCGACGACGAACCTTGATTCTCGAGACTTCGAACGAAGTCGTTGGCAGCTGCCACGACGACGTCTCGAAAAGCGGATGCGACGGCGACGCAAGAGTGGCAGCTCGAGGGAGCGGGGGAGTCGTTCGAAGCGGGAGAACTGGAAGGGGTTGGGGATTCCACACGGACCCTCTTCTTCGATCGAGTGACGACCGTGGACGCAGACTCGGGTTTAGTCGAGGGTCCGGCTTCGAGCTGGCTCTCGACGAACTTACGGCCCTTGATGAGCGCCCTGGAGCGGGCTCGCCCTTCGAACGTGTCTTGCTGGTAAAGGGCAGATGGTAAGCGGGGTAAGTAAACCGAAGAGAGACGAGAGAGGGACTTACGTAGAGGGAGCACACCGAGTGCCGCCCTTTGCATCGAGCGCACTTGATGCCATTCACCCCGGTACAAACGGCCTTGCCCTCGGTACAGGTGGAACAGGGGACGGGTGGGTAGACCGGGCATCCGTCGTCCTTCGATTCGCGAGAGACGAGCTCGAGACGGCAATTCGGCCCATACATGCGCCACTCCATTTCAGCGTCGGGGCGCGCTCCAGATCGGGGATCGGTCAGTTGAGCGCGGGAAACGAGAGGAGAGTCGGCTGGGATCGAGCGGGCAGGAGTCGAAACGGGGGGAGTGCCGGGAGCCCGAGGTTCGACCCTCTCATCGTGTTCGAGGGTGGTCTCGTGGGTAGCAGGGGCGCGAACGGGGGAAGTCGACGGGGTGAGAGTGGAGGTCGATGAGAGGCGGGAAGGGGTTTGTGAAGGAGGGGGACCGCGGGAAGTTGAGTCGTCAGCAGGGGAGGTCGGCGCCTCACCCATCAGGACGTCCCGGGGTGCGAAGGGGTCGGTAGCGCTTTCAGTGGGTAGGCGCTCGGTGGTACCGGGTGCGGCGTCCTCCACGGGCGCGTCGGGCGGGGTGACAGCGGGGGAGGTAGGAGCTTGAAGGGGTGGGGGAGTCGTCGAGCGAGCGGACGTGCTCGACGAACGGATGAAGGCCTGCAAGAAAAGAGAAAAGAAAGGCGTGGTTAGTAGACGAAAGGAAAGGAGAGGGGACGAAAAACGTACCTGGAGGGCGGCCAGCCCTTCTTCGCTGTCCGGGGCGACCCCCATCGATGCTGACAGCTCTCTGAGGAGAGCGCGGGCGCGGTCGGGGTCGGCTACGGGCGACGACGGGGGCTGGGGCTGGGGGATCTCGTTGGGGGCGGCCATCGTGCACGGGAGAGAGTGGGAGAGAGAGGGAAGAGTGGGGGGGGAGAACGAGTCGAGTGCAGTCTTGCGGGAACAGATGTGGCTGTGAAACAAATCAACGATCACGCTATATCTGGAAGTGATTGCCCGCAGGTCCAAACGCACGAGAGGATGGCGCTCGATAACGACAATAGAAGTTCTATTCGACTCGCGAAGACACTAGAAACAATTCTTTTCTTTCCCTCTTGCGTGTATCTAAGAGTCTGACTAGTTTCCATAGGTACCTGAGGCGCTTCGAAGCTTCGAAAGCAACACCCGAGCCTCGAAGGTTGACCCGACGGCTCTACGGGGCTCTCGGGCTCGAGTCGACATCCCTACACGGTGGTCCAAGCTGAAACGAAGGGTAACGAAGCCTGTCCCAGGGCTACGAACACGTTACGAGACCTTCGAAGCCACCTTCGAAACTTCGTGCCAGCTTCGAGCGAACCTTCGACCAAGCGGAACGTGATACGACGACCGAGGACGGTCGTAATCTAAAACCCCCATCGGATGTAGGCGCGGCGAAGCCCCGACTACGAGAAATAAGGTATATTGAGGGTTCGAGGGCGAGGGGAAGTTTCGAGAGAGTAGTCGAGGGTTCGAAGAGCTGTAGGAAAGGTTCGGGAGGGGTTCGACGGGTCATAGGGAGGTGTTCGAGAGCGGAGATGGGAGGTTTAGAGGGTTCGAGGGGAGTCTCGAGGAGTCGAGGAGTCGAGAGGGACTTAGGTGCGAGAGGGGAAGTGGCGGGAGATGCCGGGCGCTGACTAAGCCCGCGCCGTGCATAAGACGCATGTAGAACACGATGGAAAAACAATTCAACCACCATCGTTGAGCTGTGCAGTAGGCCGGATTCGAAGTCTCGAAGTGTTCTATTCTCTACTCTACTACTGTTGAGACTCGAGAGGTATACTTTTAACCTTCTGTGCTAGGTTTCGAGGAGCCCCTTTGGGACGAAACTACATACTCGCATATTCCTTGTCTGTGCCCTAGATTCTGGGCTACCCTACTTTCAGACTCTTCAGCGGTAATGGTTTAGACTCTCAGTCAAGGGATGTCGGAGGGAATGTAGGGAATTCCAAATATCCTTCTATTCCGTTTGTCATTTACCCGAGCCGCTCAATAATGTGTTTCCGTTCCACTTACTTGATACGCGTGGCTGATTGCACCCGGAAGGTACCACAGCCTTACATTACCATTCGCATTGAGTACCACCGTTGGAATGTTGATCTCCTGATAATGCAGTGATGCTCCTGTGTCGAGAGTCTTGCCGTGCCGCACCGTATTCACGATGACTTCTTAACAATGAGGATGTGACTTTATGCGCAGTGACATCCCTCACTCACCTGGATGTTGATATGCCTGCACTATCACCGCGATAACGTGTTCTGCTCTGCATAGCAATGGAACGGGAATGGACGTGTTTGGCAATGCGCGTGGCCCTTCGAATATCTCTTCGCGGAAACGGTTTTGCATGTATTCAGCAACTTGACTTGTCAAATTCATCCGCCAATCGCATGGTATATTCGACGTGTACTCTTCTGGATGCATTGCTGATCGGAAAAAGTGCCTGGATGTATGATTTTTCAGTTGGTGAAACAATGGGTGAATGCTGTGCTATTGTGGGATGGATTACGGCATGCTATTCATCCTCCGCTTTTTGACACCCCACAGACTAAATGCGGTTCAAAAACTATCCAAATTATGTCAGAGATAATATCGCGGACGGGCCAATCCAACATCCTGTGTTCCGCGAGTTTTGTACATGACCATCCAACGAGTCCGCTCTGCGACGCAATATCACGATGGCCAGTATAAACAGTCGCGTAGCAGGCTGTTTGTTTGGGATGGGTCTGTCTATCTTTGGTGTGATGCCATAGCATATCGCGGAAAGGCCCTTCCACAAGCCATGATTTGTTCCGGCAGTATTGGACAGGCCTGTATATTTGCGGTCACTTCCTATGTCTGATGATGGCTTAATCCGTCCAATAGTCACGTCATTAAGAAACAACATTAGAAGGGCCCCTTCATGAGTTGCGCTGTCCGATCCCATATCCTAGCCAGGCCGGTCCTTGTGTTTTGTCATAGCGTAGGAGGTCGCGGCCGGCCCCCTCCAAGAGTCATGCTATGGACTAGAAGCAAATCCATCCAAAAATTGTGCTGCCATATCTGATGTCTTTGGCTGGCCCGTCGATGTATATTCTGGAGGGGCCCGTCCATATGTTGTGTCATTGGGCAGCATATCGCGGGAGGGCCCGTCCAAGCGTTGTGTCGAGCCGTGTCAGCTAATTTAGACCAAATGGGCCCGGCAACTATCACTTAGCGATTTACAAGAATCACGGTAACTACCACTGTCCAAATAAGGAAATACCCCTAATGAAAATTGTCGCAGGCAGCCTCTGCTGTCGGAGTTTGAAAACTGCACATTACATAATGTGGCACAGCCACAGTGCGAACCAAAGTTGTAGCCCGGGTTGAGAGGACCACAGAAGTATGCTTACATCAGCGAGATCTTTATTTTTGGATGAGATATAAATGGAAAACTAAAATTTTCTCGAGTCTTTTTGGTTTAGTTACACAGCCACACAGACGAGGAGAGTGCACTGCCACACAGGGGAAGGTTGTGCACAGCCACATGGACAGGGTTGTGCAAAGCCACACAGGGAAGGGGTTGCACAGCCACATGACAGGGGCAGTGCACAGCCACACTGAAAACCAAAGTTGTAGCCCGGGTTGCGAGGATCATGGGAGTATGCTTACATCAGCAAGATCTTTATTTTTGGATGAGATAAATGTAGAATACTGAAATTTTCACAAGTCTCTGCTTTTTTTGGCACAGCCACTGCACCTTCTATATGTGCTTATGTAATCAAAAAGCGGACCACATGCCTGGGTTGTTGCTGCTGCCTCCACTTGCCCGTTCCATTGGATGGTATTTCACCATACTGCAGCATACTATTGACAAGTGATCTACCCATTCCATACACATTTTGGATCCAATCCAATGTTTTTGGACATGGATATGAATAGGGGTAAAAATGCGAAATCTGCTCCCAATTGTGCAGTTCTTGACATATGGACTTGGAAATTTCAACCCAAGTAGCTCTGGCATATAGCTACAATCTATCAAAATTGCAGATCATCAGCCTTTGCCCTTGTGGAGGTGGAGTCAGATCTCCTCCTCCCCAGTGTATGCATTATACAGATGGGTACTGCAGCTTTCTGGGTAATTTGACCCACTGGTACTGTGGAAGATAGATCTTCCAGTGTCTATGTACAAGGACTTTGGGGGTTTATTAGGTAGAATGTGTGTAACACAACCTTGTTGGTTTTTTGGGTGCATGGCCACCATGCCACACCTGCAAGAGTAACATACCAACTAATACCATAGGTACGTTCTACACCTATATATCTACCTCCATTCAAAGTTTCAAGTCCATCCATTGAGAACTGGAGGAGCTGTAATGAAAATGAGAGCTGGAGAGCGTGGGAAAGTGTGCGAAGATTTTTGAAGAGATAGGAGATCTGTCAAAAACTTGTCATAGCACACCATAGAGAGATGTAATGAGTAAGATAAGTGCATGGCTGACTTCCTACTTGCAATTTGGACTGTCCTGAACCATTTCTGCATTGGATAGTCTGCCCAGTGTGTATGCATGGCATCAACCTCCTAGGTGACTGCTTCACTCCTACAGTTCATACATAGGATGCACCCCCCCATATTTTTGCACTTAGAAGTATTTTGGTAATTCAATGGCAGTTCAAATGGTACAAAGATGTTCAGGGATGTTCCTACACTCATTTCTCAAAGTTTCATGAGACAAGGCCCACTGGATAGTGTGCTGTGACAAGTTTTTGACAGATCTCCTATCTCTTCAAAAATCTTCGCACACTTTCCCATGCTCTCCAGCTCTCATTTTCATTACAGCTCCTCCAGTTCTCAATGGATGGACTTGAAACTTTGAATGGAGGTAGATATATAGGTGTAGAACGTACCTATGGTATTAGTTGGTATGTTACTCTTGCAGGTGTGGCATGGTGGCCATGCACCCAAAAAACCAACAAAGTTGTGTTACACACATTCTACCTAATAAACCCCCAAAGTCCTTGTACATAGACACTGGAAGATCTATCTTCCACAGTACCAGTGGGTCAAATTACCCAGAAAGCTGCAGTACCCATCTGTATAATGCACACACTGGGGAGGAGGAGATCTGGCTCCACCTCCACAAGGACAGAGGCTGATGGTCTGGAATTTTGATAGGTTGTGGATATATACCAGAGTGGCCTAGGGTGAAAAGTTCAAGTCCATATGTCAAGAACTGCATGTTTGGGAGCAGATTTCGCATTTTTACCCCTATTCATATCCATGTCCAAAAACATTGGATTGGATCCAAAATGTATATGGAATGGGTAGATCACTTGTCAACAATATGTTAGAGTACAGTGAAATATCATCCAGTGGAAGGGACAAGTGGTGGCAGCAACAACAAACCAGGCATCTGGTCCGCTTTTTTGATTACATAAGCACATATGGCAGGTGGAGTGGCTGTGCCAAAAAAAGCAGAGACTCGCAAAAATTTTAGTATTCCACTCATATCTAATCTAAAAAACAAGATCTCGCTGATGTAATCATATTGCCGTGATCCTCTCGTCCCGGACTACAACTTTTCTTTTCAGTGTGGCTGTGCAGGTGCGCTTCTTTGATTAGATAAGCACACATCGCAGGTGGAGTGGCTGTGCAAAAAAAGAAAAGACTCGTGAAAATTTTAGTATTTCACTCATATCTAATCTAAAGAGGAAGATCTCGCTGATGTAATCATATTGCCGTGATCCTCTCATTCCGGGCTACAACTTTCATTTTCAGTGTGGCTGTGCACTGCCCCTGTCATGTGGCTGTGCAACCCCTTCCCTGTGTGGCTGTGCACCACCCTGTCCGTGTGGCTGTGCACCACCTTCTTCTGTGTGGCAGTGCACTCTCCCTGTCTGTGTGGCTGTGTAACTAAACCAAAAAGACTCGAGAAAATTTTAGTTTTCCATTTATATCTCATCCAAAAATAAAGATCTCGCTGATGTAAGCATACTTCTGTGGTCCTCTCAACCCGGGCTATGGTGCGCGTCACCTAGTCACCGCTACTTTTGTACAGACGCCAATTTGGGTTGGGCCAAAAAAAAAAAAAAGACAGCATTCCCACAGTGAAATTTGGCAACACTACTGAAAAGAATAATAACCCGGTTCCAATGGGTTTGAAAAAGGGACTTGGTGACCGGGGTTGATGTAGATGAGCTGATGGTACTAGTGTGGTAGACTAGTAAACGGAAAGCTACCTCGTGTAATATGCCAATACCTCTGACTTCGGTTGAGGTCTACACCATATTCAGACACGGGCACACGGGTGTGAACCTGCCGAAACCTCTCAGTCCTAAAAAACAGCCAGTTCTGAGCATAGTAGTGGAGGGGCGTGTAACTATAAATGGTATATCGGAGGGGTCTTTTGCCTAATTAGAACGTTCTCACGCCACAGCGCCATTTTGGTTGATACTGGAATTTATAACTTGGCCAATTTTTGAGATATAAAAAATCTGTCTGGTAGAATTCTTTGAATGATCAATTAGAGTAGTTTTACAAAGGGATTTCTCATTTCATGAGGATTTGTGTGTGTCTTAAATTTTGTACAAAAGTAGTGGTGACTAGGTGACGCGCACCATACAACTTTGGTTCGCACTGTGGCTGTGCCACATTATGTAATGTGCAGTTTTCAAACTCCGACAGCAGAGGCTGCCTGCGACAATTTTCATTAGGGGTATTTCCTTATTTGGACAGTGGTAGTTACCATGATTCTTGTAAATCGTTAAGTGGCTCTTGCCACAACCTTTGGTCAAAATCTACAGACTCTGGTGTTGTGTCATGGGGCACCATATCGCGGGAGGGCCCGTCCACCAGCTGAAGCGTCCAATCTCATCTCATGGACAGGCCCGCATGTGTTGTGTCATTGGGCATTATATCGCGGGAGGGCCCATCCATGAGTTGCGCAGTCCAATCTCATCTCATGGACAGGCCCGTCCATATGTTGTGTCATTGGGCAGTATACCATGGCATGGCCCATCCATGAGTTGTGCAGTCCGGCATCATCTCATGGACAGGCCCATCCATGTGTTGTGTCATTGGGCAGTATATTGCGGCAGGGCCCATCCATGAGTTGTGTCATGGGGCACCATATCGCAGACGGGCCCATCCATGAGTTGTGCAGTCCGGCATCATCTCATGGACAGGCCCGTCCATATGTTGTGTCATGGGGCACCATATTGGGGGAGGGCCCGTCCACGAGCTGAAGCGTCCAATCTCATCTCATGGACAGGCCCGTCCATATGTTGTGTCATTGGGCAGTATATTGTGGCAGGGCCCGTCCATGAGTTGTGTCGTGGGGCACCATATCGCAGACGGGCCCATCCATGAGTTGTGCAGTCCGGCATCATCTCATGGACAGGCCCGTCCATATGTTGTGTCATGGGGCACCATATTGGGGGAGGGCCCGTCCACGAGCTGAAGCGTCCAATCTCATCTCATGGACAGGCCCGTCCATATGTTGTGTCATTGGGCAGTATATCGCGGGAGGGCCCATCCATATGTTGTGTCATGGACCAGTATATCATGGCAGGCCCATCCATGAGTTGCGCAGTCCGGCATCATCACATGGGCAGGCCCGTCCATGTGTTGTGTCATTGGGCAGTATATTGTGGCAGGGCCTGTCCATGAGTTGTGCAGTCCGGCATCATCTCATGGACAGGCCCGTCCATGTGTTATGTCATTGCGCAGTATATTGTGGGAGGGCCCATCCATCAGTTGTGCAGTCCGGCATCATCTCATGGATAGGCCCGTCCATGTGTTGTGTCATTGGGCAGTATATTGCGGCAGGGCCCGTCCATGAGTTGTGTCGTGGGGCACCATATCGCGGACGGGCCCGTCCATGAGTTGTGCAATCCGGCATCATCTCATGGACAGGCCCGTCCATCATCAGCAAACCTGCTGTTTTTGGAACAGCACTGACAGTAGCTACAGCAACATGACAGCATATTACAGCACATTACAGCATGACAGCTCGGCAGGGTCACAGACCGTTAGCCACACAGTACACCACAACGTCCACAGACCTACATTGGCACAGCAACACAGTCAGTTACAGGCGCACAGCAGCACACAGTGCGACCCAGGCCTGACAACAAGAGGATATCAAAAATTTTTACAAGTATATACATGTAGCTACGGACGAGTGTATACTACAAAGCTGCAGGCCTTACATGTCATTGAACACCCCCAACATCACACATGGGTGACACTTCCACTGAGAGAGGACAGGAGACGAAACGAGGGATGACTTATGCACGCGAACAACACTTTTTAAAGAAACAACATCGACTACCACGATACAAACATAGTGCGGAAGTAGACCCCAGATGAGATTTAGCCTTGGCCAGGCGTAGTACGTGAGATTAAGGGTGTTATCGTTATAAAATGAAAGACATACGTATACTAGCATCAGTGCTCGAACCTGATGCGCGACGACGGCGCTTGTGTGCAGAATTATCACAAAGTTTACCTCCACTCATTTGAATGGAATTACGAATGCACCCAAGTTCAGCTTCGGCATCTTCCAACCTCCTTTCCGATTCTTGAGCCCGACACCGATAGAGACTTCCTAGGGCAACATTTTCATCTATCTTCGCGTCCATTAGCTGCCGCTCGAGGCGACGAACCGCTGCCTGTGCCCTCACAACGTCCAGGAGTAGAAATGCCTCTTTTTGATCGAATTCTTCATTGTCAATATCAGCGGGGTCAGAGTAATCCGAGTCAGTCTATCAGAAAGTTAGAAATAGGTTGTGCCCATACTATTATGTGGTATAAATACCTTCAACCGTTTTCCTAGGACAGCCTGAACATCAGCATTCAAGTCGTGCAGTTTTCCAGGTGTTGCTCCAAGCCAGGCGTTCTGGAGTGGTGTCCCAACATATGGGGGGTTGATCATCGCCTTCCGCCGTATAGAGAGAGCTCCAACAGCGGAGGGTGTTCCCCTCGACGGCACGCTCGGTTTGGCCTGACTAAAGGAACCTGGTTCCACGTTGATTGATGATAGGGATACGGACAAGTCGGCACCCGGTGTTTCAGGAACTACACTCGAGGTAGACTCAAGGGTGAGCGGGGCGCGAGATTGGCGAGGAGATTCGGAACGACCCAAAAGCTCAGGTAGACCAGTAATGGAGCCAGCCGGCTGAAAAAGCGTTGTCGAATCGTTGGCTGGGGACTCTGGTTGGTCAGAACTTGTCATGGACGCTGTAAAGGAAGAGTTATCGATAGTTACCGTGAAAGAAGGCAGTTTTACCACAGAATTTCTGAGGACCCGACGTACTTACATAGGAACATCGGAGTTGAGAGAGTTTTGCACATGTTGCACTCTTCGGTATTCTTTTAGAGTAACGACTTTATCCGGCATAGGGAGGGTACATAGTTACATCCAAGTCTACAGTAAAAGTACGTCACAGGTAATGTTTGTAGTAGAATACAAGAAGCCTATGATGATCGCGGTCAATAGAGGCAACAAGAATGGTCAATCGCGACTGCTCATGATCACAATATACCCAGACAAGGTGATCCCCCAGCAACTGTTCGAACTTCCTATACAGGCAGCTGTCGGCAAAAGGATCGTTGCCCGAGAGACATTGGCTGCGATGCGCGCTGATGTTACGGCCGGACTCTATGGGGGTGGGCAGCTTCCAGTGGGCCTTTCTTTTTTAACCTGATGTCAACACAGGACGCTGCAAACGCAAATTAAAAAATCTCGAGGACCAAAACGAGAGTAAATGTCGGATGAAGATAAGAAATGTGGATCTCCCGCAAGATGCATTTTTTGACGTACCGAACGCCGGGGCGAAGTGACGGTTTAGGCGTCGTGCAAAGATGATTACTTGGTACAACTCTTTTATAAGATGATAAACTGATGACGGAAGATGATCCCCACCACAAGAACTGTTAGCGGTGCCACCACCAAATAGACCGAATATTACCCACTCGTTCGTGATATATGCATCGATCATTTCAAGCCTGTCGTAGTCGTAATATGGGTTCATGACATCTACTTTATCGACAAGGTCTGCTTCCTCGAATCCTCGAATCCTAGTACACCACTTGGATCTGCGAAATCAAGTGCACCATATTCGTGGTATAAATTCCACTGAGGGGTGAGCTTAAACTGCCATGAGCAAACCACTACCGGCGGGCTATGTGCTCGGGCGGCAGTGGCGGCCAAAGGTGAGCCTGTTGTAGTGAATATTCCACCATTAGCGAGAATTGCGTGCGCACCGAGTACGACTTTGATGATTCGAGAGGTCAAACCGTATACTGACCTGATTGCGAGTGCTACTCCGTTATCGACATACCTTACAGTCAGCTTGGTTTCACCAGCAATGTTGTGTAGGCTGTCATTGAATATGTGTCTTTTTCCTGGCGTACACATCGAGTAACACACGCTTAAACTGTGCTCCATACTTGCGTGTCATACTGCACTGCCCACTTGGCGGCATTTCCCGAGTACATAGTAGCGCATACGATAAGACAGCTCGGCCAGTCTACAGGCCGCATGGTAGTCGACAACAAGCTGTAAGTCTCTGTCTAAATCCTCCTTCCAGCTCTCAATGCCAGTCTGTCCTAAGTGCCTCAAGTATTTCCGGACTGCAAGGGGAGTTACATTTCACCGAGCGCAACCGCGAGCTGTCTGCAATGTACGCGACGACCGGGACACCGAACTGGTCTCTGCAGCAGCCGCCCCTGCGAATGAACGAGTCAACCACGAAGTAGACGATGCATTACTGCCCCCTTCACCACCCAAATTTCAGCCTATGGACCTCGATCCAGACCCTGCCTGGGAAGGTGGCGAAAACCGGCATTCTATCTCTCCCTCCATCTCGATAGCAGCAGACTCACTAGGGAGAGTTCTCGTCACTTTTCCTCGTGCTTCCGAGATTTTTGAAGGCGGAGAAACATTCCTTACCCGGTTTGAGTTGGATCCATACTCAGTCTGTCGGCGTCTCGTTCCTTTCTACCCTTTTGCCAATCTCGACGACTGGAGGGTGGCAAACTTTCTGTTGACCTCGGGGCTTAGCATGAGGGCTCTGGATGAGTTCCTCTCCTTGGAAGCGGTAAGTCCACACGATTGTCCGGGCATGTGACTGACAATATACTCAGACAAAGAATATGCCTCTATCCTTTTGGACAGCGAAGGATCTAGGTGCACGGGCGGAACTTCTCCCGTCTGGTCCGCAATGGAAATTCCAAATCGTTCCCACTACACACCCTACAAGGGAACCCGTTCAGCTATACTTCCGAGACGCACTTGATTGCATCGAGGCACTCTTCAATCACCCGTTCTTTGCGGACAAGATGGACTTCACGCCATTCCGGTTATTCACAACAGCTGAACGTCTTGTAAGAGTCTTCACAGAATGGATGAGTAGTGATGGCGCCTGGGACATGCAGGCAAGTATCCGGACACTTCGTACGCTATCAATTCATGGACCTTCATAGCATAAAATACCTGAGGGTGCTACAATTTGCGGTATCATCCTATCCTCCGACAAGACGAATATTACGAATATGTGCGGCTGGCAAAGTAGCGCACCCTTTGTTGATCAGTCTTGCGAATATAAAAATGAAAGTGAGGAACAAGGGGTGCTCGCATGCTTTCCTTCTCCTGGCTTTGATGCCAATCCCGCAGTTCATTCATCCAGTCCGAAGGATGTGCGGGGTCCTTGAAGAGCGCCTCTTTCACCAATGCCTTGATATCGTTCTCGAACCCCTCAAACAGGCAGCACGTCTGGGTCGCATGATGTCTGACCCTGTTGGAAACCTGCGGTACTGCTTTACCCACTTGGTGTCATATATCGTCGACACGCCTGAGGCTCGCATGCTGGCATGTGTGTGTGGCAATACCTCACCGGTCACGACCGCCATGTATAAAGATTTTGGCGACCCCCATCGCCACCCTTCTCGTACCGCAGCAACTACACTTGCACAACTCGCCTCCATCGAATGTGACGTTCTCGATGTTGATCAGTACTTTGCAGCATGTGAGCGCTTTCGTCTTAATGGTGTATCACACCCATTCTGGAGGGACTGGCCACTGGCTGAACCTTCCGAATTTCTTACACCCGAAAGCCTGCACGAATGGCATCGCCAATTCTGGGACCACGACGTTCGTTGGTGCAAGCACGCCTTGGGTGCTACTGAACTGGACTTCCGATTCTCCATTATTCCACGTATCACTGGTATAGCTCACTTTCCTAATGGGATCACGAAGTTGAAACAAGTTGGTGGAAGGGCTCAAAGGGATATCCAACGATATATTGTCGTTGTAATTGCTGGTGCTGCAGATGCGGACGTTGTCATTGCAATTCGCGCGTTGATGGAATTCCGATACTATTCCCAAGCTACCACTATTACCTCGATCACGCGCGACAAGATCCGAGCCTCATTGCAAGAGTTCCACGACCACAAGGACGCCATCATCCAAAATGGTCATCGTCACGGGGAGAAGACGAAACAGGTTCTTAGGCATTGGCATATCCCGAAGCTCAAGCTGATGCAAAGCGTCGCCCTGAGCATCGAGCGGGTTGGCTCTATACTACAGTGGTCGGCAGACACAACAGAGCATGCCCATATCGAAGTCATCAAGGATCCTGCTGCAACCACTAATAATCACAGCTACGACACTCAAATCTGCTGGAGTCTCGATCGTTCCGAGAAATGTCGACTCTTTGACACTGCATTGGCGCTGCGTGGGTCAACATCTGAGCCCACATCCATGCAACAGCTTGGTCGGGAGACAAATGACAGTGATTCGGAAAGCAGTGAGAGAGACAAAGATAGGAGCGTGTTGGATGGTATATGGACATCAAAGCGAAAAACCACCAGTTTTTTCGATGTCGCCACGCGGCTGTCGGTTTCTCCTCCCGACTCTGTCCCCCATCCACTTCGTACCTTCATAGCCGGATCTACCATCATCCACCTCAACTACGACCCGTCGTTGAAGCGTGTACCTATTGACATTGTCGCCGAACGATTCAAGCTACCTGATTTACGTGGGGCCTTAGGTGATTACCTGAATCGTGAGGGAAACGTTACTCAGAACTTTCATACGTTTGGCGGTCAGAGACGGTCTCCACCGGATGTACACCTTCCATTCAAAGAACTTCATGTGTGGTACAAAGTCCATCTCCAGCAGAAAGCTTATCACGATCCGTCCGACATTGCTTCTACATTCACTGTTCACGCTCACCCACCAGACCGTCTATTGAAGTATGGTCGATACGACGCAGCAATCATGAATGTGGATGACCAATGGCAGTGGCCATCCAGTGGACTACAAGGTATGTGCGGTCTACTACTAATAGTTTAGCTGTTGAAAACATACACAGGCCATGCCATCGTCCATGTCCGTCTTATAATGTGCCCTGTTCTGCCTAGGGGAAGCAGTGGTGTTAACCAGTTCTCAGACCGTTTCCTAATATACGCCCAGCGCTTTGATATCGTCCCTCAGGGGAACAGTTCAGTTGAGCGAACGACGGGTTTGCATGTGCTTAAAAAAGCAATGCGAGCATCAGGTTCTGAGCTGGGGGAGGTCTTTCCTTTGGATCAGCTCAGGTCCTATGCTCACGTCGTTCTGCACTTTGGTCGAAAGGCAGACAATCGTCTTACTTCGACTAATTGCATCCATTCTTCACCGTCGTTTTTCCTGAACAAATACTTCGAGAAGGACTTTTTCTACGCTATTTCCTAGTACCTTGTAACGCATGTTGCTCCGTGTTTTGCAGTGCGATTGAAATACCTACCGTTTTTTTAACACTTTGACAATAATGCGTGTGATGCAGACTATTATTTGTAAGCGGAGGTGTAACAAACTACACTTTGCTTCTGTACGATGTGACGGCGTCGGTACAACTCCCTGATGACAATCACCCAGGAGGCACCAGCGCTTCTGATTAACGCAGATGAAGAGGAAGCACTGAACAGGGAAAGGAAGCGACTTTTGCACTGGTGAGGTGATGGCCGAGGAACAGGTAAGCTCGATACACCTGCTGCGATGCTGCAACTTCGAGTGCAGAGATGTTACCTCGGAGTTTTGATAGAGTGGATGACGTTTATGAAAACTACATATGATACAGCGCTCGAACAGGCAACAGGTATTTCCTCTCCCGCAATCCACGACACTCGTCATAACTGTGGCTTGCACAGGTACTGGTACACCGCTCAAAGATATGTGTGCTGACACTGATGCCTGAATTATACGTCACGTTGTACTCGTCAAGGGAACACATCATATACGGGTCCGTCCACCAGGTCGTTTTTCCGCTGCGTGCGATGTCTAACTTTTGCACCTGCTGTACAAATTGTACAGGAACTTCCATGCCCCCTCGAACCCTATCATCACTGATTCAAGGTGTAGTCTGACAAATTCTCGGAGCTGTATAGCTAGAAGAGTATCTGGTTATTGTGAGGCATCCTGTGATTGCTGGAATGGAGGATCTGATTCTTCTAGGGTGCTTCAAGTCGGGGGCCTTCCAATGGGCGACCTCCTGGTCCATTTGACTCCGTTGTTGGGAAAATCGACGACATGGGTGGGTGAACACTTGCTCAGTGATGGGGCAACAGAGTATCAGTGATGTCTGTATGGGCCGGATGCTGCATGGTGTGTACTTGTTTAACTCTTAAGAATCTACCAAGTCTAATCCACTCGGGAACCGTCACTGAAACTTTACTTGCCCGTCGGTGTGGAGATATTAGTGGACCCGTGAAGCCTAGTTTCGAGTACATGAAGTGCAAATTTCTCGCACTAAGTAGTGTTATCTTGGGGCGCAGGACGACGGTCAATTATGTCTTTTATGATATGGGATGACCCAAAAAGGAATTACTTTCCATCGTCAGTTCGTTGAGACCTTGCTTGGAAAGCAAGGTAATTGAGCCTTGGTTGTTTCCCATCAACTGCCCTTGAACTAGACTACTAGCACAACTGCTTACAGCGAACTCGGCTGGCTTGTGGACAGAAATTGGAGAAGAAAAGCCAGAAGTTTCCTTTCCTCCCCACTGAATTGCGAGGGGTGCCACCCAGTGTGTCTGGGGAGGCTCTTTCCATTTCACCCCCTGTAAAATCTGGTGCCATGGCCAAGCAGCCCAGGATTCCCCCCCCATCTGCCCATCCCCACAATGTAATATCTCGAGGCAAGTGCATAAACAATATGACTATGGTTCTGCGACTGACTGATCCCATCTTTCAAGTGAAATGCAAGGAAATCGTGCGGGTCATTTCCGGTGCCCAACGAGAGTACTTAGTGGTAGGCTGCAATAATTGAGCAGATTTCAAGAGTTTAGTGGACACTTGAGAACAGTTCGAAGAGGTACCCATTAGCGATTACATCTACATCATGAATCGCTTAGAAGAAGACGGGTATCGGAAGACGTGGAACAGGAGTGTTGCTTATTATTGCCATCGCGTAAAGCTATACGACTAACATTCATCATTTCATAGGTTAACCTATTTTCCACACTCTCAACGTCTCATAATGTCATCACCCTCGGCCGCTCATGAGTCCGTCTTAGGTGCTATCACGAGAAGTCTTGATCGCGTCCTAGACACCATCCCAGTTCCCGTAAACACGCTGGGTTGTCGAACCGTGCCGACCGAAAATATCGCAACCGATTCAATAAAGGTGATTCCGGATTTATCAGTTATGATAAGCACTAAGGGCGGGATGTTCGAACGGCCTGTCTGGCTGATGGAGTGTGCAGTTTTCCCAAAGCGACTGCGACGTCATGCGCAAGTTGGACGCTTACATTCGAGATATCCCTGACCTTCTGGTCATTGGCAAAATCCTGATCACACAAGCCGAACGATACGCTAGTCCGGGATCAAACGGCTCCGTCGCTCAGCAACTTCGTTCATCGGATATAATGACGTGGGAGGAATGGCTTCATAATCATAGTGTTGACGACTTTCATCGGGTGGTCGTCGACGGACACACGTGGTTCTCCCTATCGTCGGTGGAAATCCACGTCTGGACTCGTCAAGCTGGCGGATCGCCGATCGAGTTAGATCGTTTGGACGGCGATGAATATGCTGTCGGGGTATGCAAATTCTTACTTCATGCTCGTGTATGGATCTTCATTCGTTCTCACCGGTCAGACGCTTTACCCGACCATTAATCTCGATGATATCAATCGCATTTTCCTGCGTGGGTTCGAGCTTATCAAGGAGGACGTTCTCTGGAAACTGGTGACCACTAATGTGGACCAGTCATTGCTTGATCGTATGGAAGCGTGGTTGCCCCCCCCTTGTGTGCTAGATTCCACGTTGTTGACAAACGCACTCGCTTTGGGTGCGTGGGCCACAGCGTACAAGCGATACTTCAGTTGGCGCTCTGAGTTGAAGAGTACACCGTACAACACGACACCACGCGAATATTCTCTTCGCCGCAAAACTGCTAAAGTAAAGTACCGATTTGATTCTTTGGAGCTGACAACTCACTACCCGATTACAGCGCCTTGGACACAGAGATTAAAGCATCGTAGTTTTGACACCCCTTCGTACCCTTGTACTTTTCACGTCTCGTAGTACACAACATTGATTGTCGTCTCCTCGCATAATGGCTCGTGTTACTGAGCATATGCACTGCATGAGGGAACAGGAAATACGCCTGAACGGATTTTGTGATCACAAAAAATCGGACAGCACCACTTTCATTTTACTAAATAATAACAGGGTCCGGTGCTGTCAACAAATTGGAAATGACGCCGCGGAATCATAGCACAATGAATGGGGTTACAACTTGTACATCTACAGATCAGCTGGAGCGTAGCGTCTGATACATAGGTCTCCAAAGGGTCTATCAAAGGTGGATGTAAGGATGGCTGTCAAATCGACCGATAGCACTCACCTGGTAGCTAGAGACTTCTCCGCGAGAAGTCCATTTCTCCCCATATTTTGAAGGAGTGGTGAATGCGGTAGCAAGGTGGTCCAGTACGGAGGCCAGAGGGGCACGCGGAGCTCGGGGTTAAAAAATCGTAGATATGCGGTAGGTGGGGGATCACCTACCGGTGGTCGAGGTAGGGATTGTGGATGCAAAATGATGGGACAAACGCACCAATATGCCTGACAAGAGCAGTCTGCATACACCCTTAAAGTGGAGGTCTATGGACGCCTCGTCGAAATCGTACCACGAACGCTTATTGAACATGATTAGCGCATCCAGACAAACAATGAGATGATTGTCATCGTACCTGACTCGCCTGACGTTCATACTGAATACCCTGCGCTGTGGAACATGGGAACAGGCTCGAAGGATCCCCGTGGAGAGTCAGAAACTCCCTCGCAGCTGCGAGAGACCACACAACCTCGACCCAGCCAAGATCGAGCCATCCGAAAGATGATGTCGGATCTGTGAAAGTCAGCTTACCTGTCATAACTCGCCCAAAGAGAGTTGGGAGATGGTGGCACATAGACGTGCCACAATACATAGTGGGACGGTCGCTGAAGTTATCACTGCAAGTACGCTGGCTGACAGGGTATTTACACATGTTTGTACAGGAGCCGGTCACCAGCTGGACTCAAGACGACTCAGTGAAGTGCACTCATCGCTGCATTTTTCAATCATATCCCGACGTCTTGTGCCAACCGTATCGGCGCTTTGCTAAGCGGGCGAAATGGTATGTGTTTCAGAACTTAACATTTGCTACGATGACTAATTTACCGCCCTTTGAACAACTGTAGGAATCGTACGTTGTCAATCGGCCGTCTTACTGATGGACTACTGATTGCAATGGGTCAGGACTCAGATCGTGATAGTTTGCATAAAATGGTCTATCTGTTCAGGTGCGAAGTACGTCATGTTATGACAAAATTTGGCGATTTAAATGCAGGTAAGCGGTTGCCGACTTTTTGCCTACTTGCTTCAAGTTGACATGCCGCCGAAGCAGCGCCTCCCAGCTGGGAGAAGGAAAGCTTCTGAGGCGGCCGCTGGTAACCGTCCCCGTTCTACTCGTAACCCTCTCCCGTCCATCCCTGAAACATCCGTTCTGACAGAGCCCGAAGATGCACAGGGCGACGATTCAGCCGTTGGTGTTCACAGTCCAAGGCGACGTTCACAGCGGAGCAATGCTGGGACTGGTGGTCGTCTGCAGCAACTAGAGAAGGTCTCCCGGGCTATTGAGATGCCATGCCGACAAAGGGAGCAGGTTATTGATCTTCCCAACGACGAGCCAGTCAATGTTATGGCCCCAACGCCGCGTCGCCGGAGGAAGAATGGAGGACCTAAATATCGGTCACAAGCTGATTCGGAGGTAAGGGCTCGTTGTCTTAAGTACGAGTAGGCTAACCTCTGTTGTACTTAGGGATCGACTGCGGTACCTGCCAGTGCGAGGCATGGCCGGGTAGTACAACCATCCCAGGTTTCTGTTCAGGCAGAGCAAGACACCCATTTCGGCTTTCAGCTTGGGCCACCTTGTCGACCCACATTTGTTGGCCCTAGTCTCTCGATGCTTTCCAAGGCCGTCGAACGAACTCAGCTGTGACTACCAACAAAGGGAAAGGTTCACGTGCGCGACATGTCGTTTTGGGCACTGACTCGCAACTAGTCGAAAGACTTCAGCATTCGCCTGCACATGTTCCTGGAAGTCCGCTGTCGGTTCTAAGTGAAATGGAAGATGCGGAGATGGAACCAGAACCCCAGAGCTCACTGCGTCAATCTGAGGAGATTCCAGACAATTCTCGCTCCATGTCCAAATCACCCCATCAATCCACAAGGTCCCGTTCGGAGTCTGAAGAACCCCACCAACATGTTCGTGTAGTCAAGGGTAAGCAGAAGGTTACCACCCCTTCTGATCACGTCGATGATGATATCGACCATTACAATGAGGACATCGGTGATCGAATCAGTACGTATTGCCATTCAGAGTAAGGTGCACGTTAATCAGGCTGTATACTAGACGACGACGAGACCCCCGACTGGGACTCTTTGGGTAATGATCTTGCTGCAGACAGGCGTCGAGATTGCATTAATGGGGAGATGCCATCTGAAATGAGCCGATGTGGCTCTGTACAACAGTCTGTCCCGCATCGATCTTTTAACGCCCAACAGAAGACGATCCAGCCTATGCAAGCACCTGCCCCGAATTTTTCCATGCCGTCTGGATTTCAACAGCCAACCATCCGTCCCCTTCGGGTCCCGGTCTCGCAGAAACCGACAAGCACCCTTTCCAATCAGCAGCTCGTCCCCCAGAAACGTGGATTTTCCCAGGTTGCTCCCCATGCTCCGAGTTTGCAGTCGCGAGCCCCTGTGGGTCATCCACCGCCTGAATCGCCCCCCCTGTCACCTCCCTCTCACAGCAGGTCAGAGAGGCTTTTGCACCACGTGGGGGAAGAAAGAGTATGTTTTTATTGGTTTATTTGTTTTCTCGATGAGATGTGGCAACCAATTGGCTAATGCCACTGCAGGCAGGAATCAGCTACGATCTACTCGAGCGTCACCACATCACCAATTCTCATCGTCGTTCTCCCTCCATGAATTACCTAGCAGGTGTGCCCAACGTACAAAGTCGCCAGCCATCGAAGAAACAGTGCTTGGATCCACCTGCGCAGCGAGAGGACAGCACGGTGGACGAAGGTAAGGATGGAGAGGCCGACGATCCCAAAGGTGACAGTGCCGAGGACCAACCACGCCATGGTGGACGATTCTCCAAGAATGCGAAAGGTACTATTCCCGTTAGGCCCACCCTTATAGCATTCTATCCACCTCAGTGGGCGAAGCTCCTGAATCTTGCCAAGGCTCGCATGCAACTATATGTCGCTGTTGAAGATGCATTCCCCCGACTTGAGGATGCGGTTGGTGGCCAGTGCCGGGAGGTTCTTATGGAGGTAATTGCTCACTTTGAGGCGCAGGGCTGGGAGGTGGAAGCCGGTAAGACCCCCAGTGTTCGTCAACGTTTCGCTGATGATATATAGGTTATTATCTGACCCACAAACTCGACATGTGCAGGCTTGTAAGTGTGCGTGTCAAGCAGCACAGCAGCTGTTGACCGGCATAAGCTTTTCAACGATACGCAGACTTTCCGTAGCGACCTCAAGAAGGCGGTAATGAAAAGTTTATGTGCAGACTATGAACTCTACCCACCATCCACTGCCAAGACGGAGGAGGAACGTATTGCAGCAGTCAAGAAGAAGGCCGACGATCTGTTGAGTACAGGGAAGTATTTGCGTGGGGAGCCTGATGATCAGGTAAAGCCAACCGTCTTGTCGCTTCGTTAGCCTGACCTGGAAAACAGGGTAGAGCAAGTAACTTTGCTCACCGCGCTCTTAAAAATATAACCCTTGCTTTTTACTATGCCAACACATCCAAGTGTCTCCGCCAATTTCCGGAGTTCCAAGAATACGTCCCCTACAAGGCGTTGGCACTCGTCACTGCGATGGTAAGCTGTGAACAGAAACCACCATGACTTATATCCGAAGCTTTCACAGGTTCACGCATTGTTATCGTTGTTCAGAAAACATGGTATAGACAAATCAGCACAAGTCAACTCGCAAGATATCGAGGAAGGATACATCGCGCTAAATGAAGCAATATCAAATGTCCTCGACCATCCTCACCATGGTCCGAAACTTAACGCGATGCTTGTTGACTGGGCACAAACGGGAATGTACGTACTTATTCGGATGGACTAACAGTAGTAACCTCACAAGATGCTAGGACGGGCTATGTTACGAAGCATAAACCAACAGAGCGTATGACGAATGAGTTTGCCCCCGTCCTAGATTGAGAGTCATAATGTGTATCGTCATTTTCAAATGCATTTCCATGCCGAATCCTGATAACTATGACATGAACCTGAGTCGCAAGTTTTTATAATTATGGGTATTACCAGTCGCGGACTGTATAACAATGGTGAGGATATGCCAGCCTGCTCAGTGCTGTACGACGCTGTGGTAGTGTCAACCTCTGTAACACACTGTCGCAGCCGAGGGGTGTTGTCAGGGCCATGGCCCCACTGTACGACGCTGTGGCAACTTCGGTTGTTGTACAGTGCTGTCAATCCTCGCTGCTGTACCCATCCCTGGCCGGCACTGTACAGTACTGCCACGGCTTCGGTTGCTGTATGTCAATCCCAAGTTTAATGACACGTGCTAGTACTGTATGATATTGTGGCGGCTCCAGTTGCTATGGGGTAATCTCTAGCCTGTCGATCTGGCCGGAACTGTGTGACAATGTGACAGCCTCAAGAACTTCTTGGCATGTCACTCGCTAGTGCATATCTGTGTATCTAAATTTGGTAGATCGGTGCTGTACAGTTATGTCACGGCGCTGTATCTCGGCTGGACAAATGGGGACCTATCTGTCAGCCTGTCAGCTCTGTGGCTCGCTGTAGCGAGCTGTCCAGTGATGGACAGCAAGTCAGGGATTTGCAGATGATGTGTTATGTCATTGCGCAGTATATCGCGGGAGGGCCCGTCCACGAGCTGAAGCGTCCAATCTCATCTCATGGACAGGCCCGTCCATGAGTTGTGTCGTGGGGCACCATATCGCGGACGGGCCCGTCCATGAGTTGTGCAATCCGGCATCATCTCATGGGCAGGCCTGTCCATGTGTTGTGTCGTGGGGCACCATATCGCGGACGGGCCCGTCCATGAGTTGTGCAATCCGGCATCATCTCATGGGCAGGCCCGTCCATGTGTTGTGTCGTGGGGCACCATATCGCAGACGGGCCCGTCCATGAGTTGTGCAATCCGGCATCATCTCATGGGCAGGCCCATCCATGTGTTGTGTCATTGGGCAGTATATCGCGGGAGGGCCCATCCATGAGTTGCGCAGTCCAATCTCATCTCATGGACAGGCCCGTCCATATGTTGTGTCATGGGCCAGTATATCATGGCATGGCCCGTCCATGAGTTGTGCAGTCCGGCATCATCTCATGGACAGGCCCGTCCATGTGTTGTGTCATTGGGCAGTATATCGCGGGAGGGCCCGTCCATATGTTGTGTCATTGGGCAGTATATCGCGGGAGGGCCCGTCCATGAGCTGAAGCGTCCAATCTCATCTCATGGACAGGCCCGTCCATGTGTTGTGTCATGGGCTGGTATATCGCGGGAGGGCCCGTCCATGAGCTGAAGCGTCCAATTTCATCTCATGGACAGGCCCGTCCCACATATAGTAGTCACAGTTAGTCACAACAAATGAGTAGCCTGCACGCCAAACTGCCAACACATATGGACAGGCTGTGGCGGGCCCGTTGAATTAATTAATACGTGACTTATAGGTGGGCCGGAGTTCCATGAGTGACAATAACAAATGAGTGGGCCCGAGAATAAGGACGCAATGAATATGTACAACATATATACTGGCCCGCCTATTTGAAAGAGCCAAGGGAATACCATAACAAATGTACGGGCCCGTCCGTGAGAGCAGATAAGGCTGCCCCGCTCATGGGCTGGCCCGGCCATGATGCCAAGGTAATACTGCGCAATTCACGGACGGGCCCGTCCAAGGTATCGGTAGCAGCGCATAACCCATGGACGGGCCAGCCCTTGAGGTGACGGCCATACCGCACATCTCATGGACTGGCCCGTCCAAGGTGGCAGGTAGTAGTACCTAACCCATGGACGGGCCAGGGGTTGGTATGGCGGCCATCCCATGCATCTCATGGACTGGCCCGTCCAAGGTGTCAGGTAGTAGTACATAACTCATGGACGGGCCAGGGGTTGGTACAATGGCCATACCGCGCAACTCATGGACTGGCCCGTCCAAGGCATCAGGTAGTAGTACATAACCCATGGATGGGCCAGACCTTGATTTGACGGTCATACTGTGCAACTCATGGACGGGCCAGTCCAAGGCATCAGGGAGTAGTACATAACCCATGGACGGGCCAGGCGTTGGTACAACAGCCATACCGCACAACTCATGGACTGGCCCGTCCAAGGCGTCAGGTAGTAGTACATAACCCATGGACGGGCCAGGCGTTGGTATGACGGCCATGCTACGCAACTCATGGACTGGCCCGTCCAAGGCGTCAAGTGATATGACGATGCGCCGCGCAAAGGATGCACTAGCCTTGGCCGCGATAGCAGGTCGGACGGCATAACTCACAATATTTGGGGTTAATGACGGCATGCAAATGCTGACGACATCGCATGACGTAACACGACATACAATCAGAAAATTTTCACTCACCATCCCGTATCCCACGATATAGATCCACCCCAGAGCAACAAATGCCTCAAGTACCCCATGGCTGGCGGATGGAGTTGACTGACAAGTTGGCTGAATACATGCAAAGCCGATTTTGGGAGGAGGTGTTCACTGGACAGCGCACTATTCCCGATATATCAATTCCAGTGCCATTGGTATGTCATGCGGATCGCATGATTCATGTAATTGGGCAAGCATATCGGCACCAAGGTGAGTTACAAAAATCCGGCAAAGTAAATCTGCTGATTTCAGGGAAGTCACCGTCCAAGGAATTTGGCGTGGAAAGACGCGCAATATCGCGGCATCACTGGGGTATGATGAACTCACGGGTCCCACCGCATTATTAGATGGAGACGGAAATATAATGCTATGGTATCTTCCAGGCACCCTAGACCCCATGCACCAGGTGATTAACTCCGGATATGTCAACGTTGCCGCATATTTAAATGCTTCGCAGGAAAACGTATGGGAATCACTTAATTTATTACGAGCGCCATTGCAGGAAAGCTTCAGGAAAACGCATAACCATGGCTGGAGAAATGATCGGATACTATTCCGCGAAAACGCAGATCTTGTTGGAAGCATAGACCTGTTGCCAGGATGGTATCAACAAGGTCATGGGGTAGGTGATCTTCCTCTCCGAGGTAATATATCACCGACATTCATCCAGCCCCCTAACTTCCACCCCGAAGTGTCAAGACTATTAAAATCGGGTCGGGAACGCAATGGCGCGCGCCAATGGGTGAATGAAATGTCCGAATTTCACACGCTCCTATCGGGAACACTGGCCATCATCCATCCACGGATGTATGCTGCAGGGCGGGAAACTCTCATCCGACTCGACATGGAGGCCAAACGACGGGAAGACGTGGATATGTCTTCTGTGCTGGCCTGTTGGAATTCTGTTTACAATAGCGTGTCTATTATGGTCAACCGCGCAACACCTTACCACACAGACGTAAACGGACGGGAGCCGTGGCTGGACATGCTAGTCACTGTGGGGGACTATCCCCCTCTCGACTTCGTCGTTCCAACGTTGAATCTTCGGTTCCTCTATAATCCAGGCACCGTCATCGCCATGTCGGGTTCGGCATTAGAACATGGGGTTGGACATACAAATGGTAATCGCGCATGCCTCGCATACTACATGCGGCACAATGTGCAGCAATCGGTCGGCGTTCAGTTATGCCCTCCGTCCAATCTCAAAGATCTAGAGCCGCTCGTTAATGTCAGTTCCTAGGTAATTAGTGTAATACGTAGAAACTACAGCAGATGATACAACCGGCTTATGCTAGTCCCTAAAGCTCTTACCTACCTTACCCACGATTCCCCTGAGAAATATAGCGTGATTCATCCTTACCCCAATACCCCTGAGATATAAAGCGCGATTCATTTGAACTGTCAGCTCAATGGCGGCACCCACAGGATGGCAAAGTCACCCTGCCTACCTCATCCCCCACAACAACCGGGATGGAATTATACTTTATGTTCCCCACACAATGAAATTATCAATTGGCAAGATGAAAAGACTGGCACTATCTAATCTATATCTCCCCTTCCAAGAAGCCCAGAAAGGCGGCCCACCGCGAAAAGAGGTGATTCACCTTCCTCCCATTAGCCTCCACATCCTCTTGAATTTCCCTCAGGTACTTCATTTGGTTTTGGACCTGCCCTTGGATCCAGGTGTCGACCTTGTCTCCTATGGAAGGGTTTGCTGTAGGCCATTTGTACTGACGTACGGTGAGAAAATGAAACTGTAAATACAACCGAAATTACCTGGAAGTACTCTGCCACGATTGGGAAAACCCTACCGCCCCTCAATTTCTGGAAATCCGCGGGATAATTCGAGGACCCATGGAGCCACCATGGGAAAACAAACCCAGTATACTTGTTGGGCGTCCTTTGAGTCCAGTCAGGGATATAATGCACCAGAGAGTCGATCATATGGAAGGCGCCCAATGGAATGTTTCTAATCTCCTCCTGAAATCTATCCTTGTCCTCCTGGCATCAGAGGTATGCGTGAAAGCACGCTGGGAGCATGGGCGTGAAGCTATGCCACGATACCATGACTAGAATAAGATGGTCATGTTCCTTCTGTAATGGCGTTCTTCAGTACCGAATATAGATAACATAAATGGGAACGAATCAAATCCAGGAGGACGTTGTAGAACCATTGCGTTGGCCAGTCGGATACTCGCGGCAAGCCCAACAGATGAACCACCGCGCACTCAACCCGTAATCCCCAATAGATAATGGCCATTTCTATGGCTGATTGTCGGGTTGGATACAGTGGGCCGCCAGTATACCTCTGTACATCCGGAGCTAGATTGGGATACCGGGATAGCTCGAGCAGGTCAATCGAGTCAATCATGTACAGTCCCAGGTGCGTGCTCTTCACGTGATTTTCAACCAGGTGCTGAATATCAGTGGCAATCCTCTTCATTGTTCTCACAATGTGCAAGTCGAGCGTCTTTTCATAAGGATAATTTCCAGCTGATGCTGGACTCACATGCCGCGATTTCAAGTCCTGAAGGGCCCTCAACACTAGCCGCCCATATTAGAAAGCGCGGAAATAAGTACAAAATACCTACCATCGTCCGCCGTATCAGCGTTGGCCAATCCAGCGCGCTCCAGAGCGAGACAGTCATCAGCTGAAAGTGAAGGGCCTATGTGATCGTCATTTTTTTTGGACGGCAAATGGGATCTGGAATGGCTCATACCTGTCAATCCAAGCATGAACCATTCCCACAATCGTGTGCGATCCAGATCGCCGAAGTCAATCCTTCCACTCCAGTCGGGTTCATCCTCTTGTTCTATTCGTAATCCTGGGAGATACCATATCGCGCTTAGTATGAGCCGGTATTAGGGTGATGTATGCTAACCTTCACGCTGAGAGGGTGGCGATGGAGCCTCTGCACTTTGCAATTTTTTCGAGGTGTCCGCCTCTGTGGCTTGCATTGGGAAGGACCGTTATTAGCTTCGCAAACATTTGAAAAGACAAAACTCTGACCTGTGGGGGGGGATGGCGGGGATGGAACTCGCGCATCTCGCATCCGGTTGAAGAGATCTACGTCATAGGCTACAGACCACACAGACCGTTCCTATTAGGTTGTTCCCACTTTTAAAAAGACGAAATGCTGACCTGCAGGGGGGGATGGCAGGGATGGAACTCGCGCATCTCGCATCCGGTTGAAGAGATCTATGTCGTAAGCTAGGGACCACACAGACCGTTATTATTAGGTTATTCCCACTTTAAAAAGACGACAGGCTGACCTGCAGGGGGGGTTGGCGGGGATGGAACTCGCGCATCTCGCATCCGGTTGAAGAGATCTACGTCGTAAGCTACGGACCACGCGGACTGTTATTATTAGGTTATTCCCACTTTAAAAAGACGACAGGCTGACCTGCAGGGGGGGATGGCGGGGATGGAACTCGCGCATCTCGCATCCGGTTGAAGAGATCTACGTCGTAAGCTAGGGACCACACGGACCATTATTATTAGGTTATTCCCACTTTAAAAAGACGACAGGCTGACCTGCAGGGGGGGATGGTGGGGATGGAACTTGCGCATGTCGCATCCTGTTGAAGAGATCCACATCATAGGCTACACACCACACGGTCCATTATTAGTTTATTCCCACTTTTAAACAGATGAAATGCTGACCTGGACAGGGGGATGGCGGTGATGGAACTCGCGCGTGCCGCATCCTGTTGAAGAGATCCATGTCTGAGGCTACCGACCATGGAAAGTCAGCTGATCAGGTGATATGGGAATATATATTAGTACGTACCTGGCGGTGGAGAGGGTGGCTTGGGGACTGGAGCGCGCTTCATTCTCTCGTAGAGGGACAGGTTGAACATTGGCAAGGGAGATCCAGCAGCGGTATCCCTGGAACCCTCAGCCAACTCCATTTCAGCGTCTTCTTGTGATGAAGGGACCCTTTCTTCGGTTAGGGACGGTGGCGAAGGAACTTGAGCGCATCTCATTCTCTCGAAAAGAGACATATTGGGTGAGGGGGATGGGGCTCGGACCGCGATATCTCCCAAGTCCCCAGCATCTGCCATTGCCAAGTCTGCTTGGGGGCATGGGGCCCTTGTATATTCTGGAGTTGGTGGCTTGGGAACCTGGGCGCGCTTCATTCTCTCAAAAAGAGAGAGATCGAAGGTTGGGGAAGGGGATCGGAGCACGGTACTCATCTTGGGGGGTGGTGAGGGAGACTCCTCCCCATACGACTTCAACTCCTCCATGCTTGGGCAATTTTTGGACTCGATCCGGCTTTGAGAACTGGAAATATCCGTGTCTTCGTCGGGAACCGAGGAAGTTCCCGGTTGTTGCCGAGGTGATATCGGCACAATGTCTACTGTGAAATTTTTGAGCAGATGGAAAGGGCACGTATAGATAGATCTTACGCTGGCGATAGAATCTCACTTTGCGTTGCTGTTGCTCTGACATGATTGATCGCGATGAGAAAATTGGTT